>NW_012193567.1:179670-207500 GCF_000504015.1 Erythranthe guttata | reverse complement strand
AATGAAACACAATTTATCGAATTTACATTTATTCTTGAACATTCCTGGCATACATAATTAAGTTTTAACAATAACAGTTAACATAAACAAAATAAAGCATAAACTCATATTTTTTTTGATTAAAATCCAAACTTTTATTTTGAATTATATAAAAAAAAACGATTTTTGACCGATTTTTGGCCGATTTTTGCCACCGAGTTTGACCCGCCTTAAAGATTTGACCGCCTCAGACCGCCTAAAGCCGCCTTACAGGAAAAAAAACGATTTCTCAAACCTTTACACTAAAATCGTAAAGGTTAGGGACCGCCTCCGCCTCGGAGATCGATTAATCGCCCGCCTCGGCCGACTTTTAAAACATTGATTATATATAAGATATCATATATAGTACTTATAAATATCAATTATAATCAAATAAAAAATAAGTAATACAATATAATAAAATGATAAAATATAGATGATATGGTTGGATCAGGATAATAAAAACTAAGTTGCTATAGCACCGTTCATCAGCTATTGTAGATATAGCATTCCGGTTTTTAGAATCTATCCTTGGAGATGCCCTAATACGTAAGCTTGAACATGGAGTTTTCATGAATTACATTTTTCGCCTTTTAACTAGGCCCATCATGCCGTTATGCGTATATTTTATTATATGAAAAATAAAACTTTGTATGAAGACGACCAAATTAATAATGTAATTTAATTTTCCATAGAAAATTGTTTCACAACACAACTAATGGCACATTTATTCCTTTTTTCCTCTACATATCCATATTTGTATACCTTTTACGGTAACATACGAAATGCATATATTTTTAAGTAAGGGATATTCGGTTGCGAAATATACTATTAGGTCAACGTTCAATTATTTGTGTTATACTATATCATCATATATGTAGCCCATTTATGTAAAGAAAAATAAATTCAAAAATTGAACGGATAAGAACACATTAAATATTTCAATATAAATACATTAATGTTATCCTGATCCGCTCACCTAAAAAGTCGGTCGCATTTACTTTCTCCATCCTTTAAATAGACCTGCGGCGTATAAACAAAATCACACAACTCAATCATAGTTTTCTTCGCTATTATACACTTTGAGTGGCGGAGCCAATATAAAAACTATAGGGGGCCATGGCCCCCACCAGTTCTCAATGATCTACGATCTGATACGAAAACAAATCCTCTCATCAATTATTTAATATTATCGACCCCCTCGAAAAAAACAATGTGTCTAATTGACCCCTTGAATACAACATTTAGGTTTCGCAGCTACGGGGGATCCACGTATATCCTCTACATAAATATCCGCATTTTGAATTACTAACGACCGTTTAAACGTGAAGCCGACAAGTACAGGTACATCACTAAACGCCATCCTTATAAATGGGCTTTATTTCCTGGCCCACGCAAAGATGGCCGACCATGCGAAAGAGGCGATGCAAGATTGCGTCACCGAATTCATTAGATTCGTTCGAGTTGCTTGCCGCTCAGATGGACGGTCTTCACCATCGCCACCACTGGCGTCGTCGTCGTCGATCCATTTAGTAGGCAAGAGAAACACACAAAATAAGTGAAAATTGAGTAAATTAAATAGGCCATATATACTTGTTTGCATTCTTTTGTTCTTTGCAAGTGATTGAGTGTAGAAAATATGTGTGGTTCTCGTGCTTTTTACAGAGTTTATTGGATTCCGAAAAACAGGCCACCAATTTCGTTACAGATTCAGAAAAATACTTGAATATATATTTATATACATATTATTGAATAATAGAGCGTAAACACCGGTGATGGATTGCAAATTTGTAGTAGACATTTTTTATGGAAATATAGAATTTAATATGATTTAATTGCAATAGAAAATACGTTCCAGTTTTTTATTTGTTTTTATTTTTCGTATATTTCTTTGCTTATTAGTAACATGTTGACCCTTTTTAAATGTTCGGAATCAGTGGTGCATTCATTATCCATAAAAGATGGATTTGATCCCATTCTCACATCGAAAACTTTATATTATATTATTATATCTCATAATGTATATAGTCCACTTAACTAAATCAAAACAAAGAATTCAGTTATCATATTATATTAGTTTATACAATTTAAATTAATGTGTATCCACCGTCAAATGTTAAGTAAGTTGACCAAATTTCACTACAGTGAAAATCTTGATTGATTTTAATTAATATCTTATTGTTGTTAGGTTTAACTGTATCGTGATCCCTCAAAACCTTTTTTTCTTCATTTTTTACTCCTCGTTGCACCGACGAGTACTCCTCATTTCCCTCGTGTTCATCCTCCTCTTTCACGTATTTTTTCTTTTTTATTATTCTTGCAATGAAGGATTTTTCCACCTCTATTGCCTCCCCATTTTCACAATCCTTAACTTAATTATTTACTTTTAGGTGGGGGTGGGGGTGGGGGAGTTATGAAGTGTGAAATGTAATTTGGTGTTGTGAAAGTGTAAGGTGGAATTTGGGGTTGTGACCGATAATATTTTAAACATTTTTTACATTGTTAGAATATGAGGCCAACTGTTTAAAATCGGTTGGTGGTCCACTACGACATTAACAATTCACTTTAAAAAACTTATCCGAGACATATTAGAGTCACATAAATATGTCCACTAAAGTTCTACCTTTAGTCCTTTAATAATTATAATTATAATCTCTCTCTCTCCCTCTCCCTCTCTCTCTCTCTCTCTCTCTCTCTCTCTCTCTCTCTCTCTCTCTCTCTCTCTCTCTCTCTCTCTATATATATATATATATATATATATATATATATATATATATATGTATCGGGAGGGTGGGGCCCCTTTTTTCTTCCTTTTCTAGTGTCTTTATTCATTTTTCTTTGTTATACGCTTGTTTGTCTTCTTCTTTTTTCTTTTTTTTTTCTTTTCTCTTTTCTCTCCTTTACATGTCAAATTTATCATTTTTTATTTTCTTTTTTCTTTTGTATTTATTTTTTATATTATATCATTATTTTATTTTATTTCATTTATTTACTAAAATAATTTAATATGACATAATTTCAATACAATCAACACTTTGTAAATAAATACTTTTAATATATTTTTTTCGTTTCTTTTCTTTTATTTTTTTATTTAGTTTTAAATTATATCTTTGTTCGTAATTTTATTATTATTTTATTTTATTTTGTTTCTTTATTTTGTTTTATTTTATTTCTTTATTTGGTTTTATTTTGTTTTATTTTTTAATATATTTCTTTTATAATTGTAAAAATTAGAAAAAACAACAAATACGATTATTTTACTTTTTATTATAAATTTTAAATAACAACATAATTTTAATAAAACCAAACACTTGAGTACAATTACTACATATTTCCATTGTGTCTTGCCAACACATGAGCTATTAAATCCCACTGAAGGTTACGATTTACTTCAACCGATTGCATTGTGTGACGACGTCTCATATAATCACCTATGGATATGCCGCTTGTTCTTGGGTTTAAATCTAATTGCTCATTTCTATCATAACTGTTGGCACGAGCTCTACGAGATGTGGCTGTGTTGTTGTCATCGTCATCTGACTCAGCATCAGCGTATTCATCTCATTCGTCTTCCACAATCATATTGTGGAGTACGATACATGTCATCATAATATTTCTTAGGTCCTTCAGATCCCACCCTCTTTCAGACTACTTCACTATGGCAAATCGGGCTTGAAGAATTCCAAAAGCTCGTTCAATATCCTTGCAGTATGCTTCTTGCATTTTTTAGAACAACTGTTCTTGATGTGTTCTCGGCTGCTTAATGGATTGAATTAACTTACCACATTGTGGGTATATGCCATCAGCAAAGATAGTATGCCATGTAGTGATCTTTTTCATTTACCTGATAGTGAAGTCTTGGGGAAATTCGCTGAACAAGGTTGTCGAACAAGGGTGAACGACCCAAGACAGTGATATCATTTTGTGAACCGGGTACCCCCAAAGAATGCATGCCATATCCAAGTTTCAGATGAAGCCACTGCTTCGAGAATAATTGTGGGTTTATGTTTTTTCCTCGAAAAGCTCCCATGCCATGCAGTTGGATAATTTTCCATGTCCAGTGTGTTAGAATAGGTGATCAGCAAGCCAACTTGTGGTTCTGGTCTTCCCATTTATTCTTGTAATAAATAATCTGTTTTCGTATTAATAATAAAAAACCTTGGCATTCTATATCTTTGTCCCTTGTTCAAACATCGATATAGTCCTTACAGTTATTACAAGTAGCTGTAATTGATCTTTTGGAAAGTGAGATATTTACGTAAGTATTATAACTGTTAAACGTCTTCCTAGTCGAAGGGTTACTCCACCAACGAGGATATCGGTCTTTCCCATTAAGAGACTAACACTTAGTGTGTGTGTATTGCGTCTCATCAGTAAACGGTATTGTGATATCGGCATGCATAAGTGGTTGCTCGTAAGTTGACGAGTTCACTGAACTCCCTCACCCTAGAAATCTCTAAGTGGTTCTCAATAATCGAGTAGAGATCTCTAGGGTATAGTTGTACACCATTAGTCCTTAAGACCTAGACATCACCGTGACTTCACTAGAGGACCAGTTGTATCGTGACATGTCCCTGAGTTCCACCGAGGACCGCCCCAAGGGCCAGTATTTGTGCAATCCGAAATCTAGTGGGAGGTCTGTGCATTGTAGTCGGGGATTCTATCACTAGAATAGTCTTGGATATCCTGTGTGTTCTCATACTCCATCCGTTTCAATTGTCTATCACTTTGGAGAAACTATTTTTTTTTTCATATTTTCTGTCGTTTTATAATTCCAATGATGCATTAATTAAATAATTTCCACCAATACCCCTAATGCAAACTACCCACACGGTTATGAAAATGAAAGCTACGTTCCAATTACCTCTTTTTGTCTCTTAATTTCCCCCACTCTCTGTCTCTCTTTATTATTAATTGTAAATATAACTAGCTCCAATTTTTATTTATTTTATTTTCCAACACACTCCACTCACAAGGTTTAATAAAAAGACATATATGCATGATCAATACTAATTCTATTTAACTTCTCTCACATGAAGAGTGACAAATAAAAATGGATATTGACAACATAAAAAATGATGATTCATTAGGTTTTGAAGAGAAAGCTGAAGAAAATGAAGACTCGGATTTTGGTCAAGATTCAAAGAATTTAAATGTTGAAGCTTTAACGATCGTTATTCCAAAACATAAAGTGGTAGCAGATTTTGATTTAAATAGACTTGCAGATCGTGGATTCGATTTAAACAAATTTCCCGAAGAAAGAGATGAAGCTTTTGAGGAATATATATATATATATATATATATATATATATAAATATGACTATATATTAGTCACAGTAGACATGGGCTAAAAAAAAATTAACTTAGATAATTAAGAATTTCTTGTACTAATCCGGGATCACATTTCAACTGAGTAGGAAGTTGTTCCGACTTTTCCAACATAGCTTTCTTAATATGCGGAATTTTGTACTTCTTAGAACCTTTTGCGGGCATAATTTCTATCATGCACGATTGCAATGTTAAAAATATACGATTGGATTTTGTCACCGGAAAAGCTTGAAATGCTTTTTCGACGGCAATAACAAGCTCATCAACAGTTTAACATGCTCCTTGTACTGCAAAGATTGAATAGCACGAAAAAATCCAAGATCCAAAACATTTAAATCTGGAGAATTTGGAGGTTGAGACATCAAACGAATATCAAATCCATCTTGTGCAGCTGCTCGACAAAATTCTTCATCGGTACGATCAATATACGTTCTAGCATTGTCTTGTTGAATGAATATTGGATAACTCGAATCCTCTATCGGCCATTTTTCCTTGATTGCAAGTAGAACCTTTTCAATCAAATATGCCTTATAACATCTCTATTTACTGAGGGTATTGGCTTTGTCTCCAACGTGCCCGCAACTCTATTTACGCTGGTTCTTTTAGCTGGTTCTCGTGTAACTAAAGGAAATATTCCAATTTTTCCGGAGAACGTTTCATTTCCTTGTGCATCAAACCTCGGACGAGCTACAACATCTAAAAACATCACTTTTCCAATGGAGTTTTTGCCTTTACAAGTGTGTAGCGGATCTTCTTCATCTGGTAACAAGTAGTAATTCTCTGATCTTTTCGTCATCTGAAACCATTTTTCATCAATGTGAACAACATTAAACGTACCAGTAAAAATGGGGTCATGCGGCATGCTATCACCCTCCAGCATTGACAAACAAAATTGCAATCGAGATCTCTTATTCTCCTCCGTTAAAAATGGTTTTATAGCATTGGAATGTCGCGGTATTTCCCCCGACTTAAGAAGCCTAAACAACGTGCTCTTTTTCATGTTCAACGAACAAGCTAAAGAATCAAGAGTTGTCCGACGATGTAAAGGAATTTCACAAATTTGATCATAGTTAATCTGAATTCTCTTTCGACCACAATTTCTCGTCTTTTTATGAGATACATTAGCATGGGTTCCACCGTTAACTGATTGTTTCCAAATACGTTGAACGATTCGTATAGATACCGAAAAATTGTGATGCCACCGATCTTGTCACCTTTTTTTTTCCACGGACACTTTCCTGTTGTAGCATGTTGTATATGGCTTGTTGTTCATCATTGGATAAAGTTCTCAATTTTTTTATCTGACTTGATGTTTGTTCTACTTCGTTTGTATTTCATTCTCCACCGGTGATGTTTTCATCTTTGAAGGAAAAAATGAATTAATTACAATCATAACATAAAAAACTCACAAGAAAAATAAAGATGGTACCCATATTATGAATGGCTACTGGAAATGTAGTTGACCCCACTTCCATATACATGATTGCTTCATCATATGGTTCACTGTTTAAATCTATCAAAAAATGATCCATTGAAGATATTCCTAGAGAATTTAAATCGAGATTAAGGTGTGTAACTAAATTAATGCTTGCTTCCTTTTGCGGTTCATCTTCTTCATCAACGTCAAAATTTGGTGGTTGTATATTTAGATCTATTCCAACTTTCATTTTTATTTTGTTATTAAAGATTTTAGTGTGTTAATTTATAGAACAATTGTGGTGGGAATACATAAACATTTTAGAATAAAAAGCGGGTAATTTAAAAAAAAATTGCCTGAATTTTTTTAGGGGAAATTTTTATGTAGAAATAAAATCTCTGTTTTTATGCGGGAATGTTTTGCTTTTCTTTTTTTGGTTTTTCAACGGAGTATTATGGTTATGAAGTTTTGAAAGAATATAGAGAGACTAAACAATTTATGAATAATTGAGATTCAAGAGAGAGAATAAGGGGGAGAATAATGGGGAGAAAAAATTAGTGGGAGAGTCAAACACCGAAGAAATCAATTCTTTTTAATGGGTATGTGAGAGAAATAAATAAAACCAAAATTTGGTAAGAGGGTATATTAGTCTATAGATGATTTTTCTCCTCAAATTTAGCCATATTTGTTGGGTTTCTTAGTTATTGTGCAAATACCTTAAACGTCAGATAAATTGGCATGGAGGGACTAGTTTCGAATCTTTAAGTCTCTGGCCAGAGCTCACTATGGGATGATTAGGGAATTCGATTCTCTAAGTCATGCACGTACCGATTACAACACTTAGAACGATCGCACAACTATTGAACTACAAAGGAGGTCTCGATGAACCAATGCCTCTAGTTCAATCGGGACATATGAATCGAAGGGATCGTACTGTATGTTAACTTTATCAAAAGGTTCTTGCAGACACTTCATTTGTATGTAGGGAATCATGACGCGTTGTTGCTAGACGCCAATCTTGATTCGTTGGGTGATTGAGTTGAAACAAGCTTCATCTTAATCGTAACTCTAGGTTTAAACCGCAAAGAGCTGTGGACCCACGGCTAGCTTACACCTGAACCATACTGCTCCTGTACTCGAGTTCTTTGAATAAACGGTCAAAGATAAAAATGTTTAATATTTTCATAATTGGAAATCAATATGATTCAGTCCAATATTCGTAATTTGGAATTATGAATGAGAATAAGAAAAGGAAAAGAACTAGGCGAACATCTTAGTGAACTTTCTAAATTGTGAAGTTTCCAAATTTAGAAGGTCCACTGAATTAGGGTTTCCCCTTTCAGAAATTAAAAATCGAGAATTGGCATTCGTAATGACGAGGACGTTTCAATGATTCCGAAAATATAATCGTTATAAGTTTCCGATCATTGAGTTGTGAGAAACGAGCGAATAAAGAGTAAAGAACTTAAGTTGTTGGGCCCGGTCCAACTTAAGCCCGTTAGGGCTTTTATACAAGACACTATAAATACAAGATTTATGGGTCTTGCACAAATACAACACACACCACAAAACCCTAGCCTCTTTCTCACACGTCCACGGCCACTCTCCACCATCGCCGTCGCCCCGTCGCAGGAATCACCGCCCACGCGCCGATAATCTTTGGTAGCACTTTTCTTTTTGTCTTATTCTTCCGTTTATTCTTACTTTTGCGTGTCTAGTGCCACTTATTTAGCATAAATCAGTATATGAGGTGAAATCTGAGAAGAGGAAGACAAATGAGTCAAATCAACGAGAAGCATCCACCGAACAGACACCGCATGCGCCCTCACGCACCGCCCGAAGATAGCACATGATCCATACGCGCCGCCACTGCCCGGGCGTCCGTCGTTGCCATTTCGCCGCCGCTGCTCCCGAGTGCACGGATTACACGTGCCCGATTCCCAACACAGTGCATACAGTCCAGTGAACCGATCATTTCAGGGAACCCGCGTCGTTCCGCTTTGTCAAGTAGCCTTGTCAGATCTGCATTTGTCGGAGCAGGAAGGTTCTCATCTTCATACAACCGCAAAATTGTTTTGCGAAATTCGCGCAAGGTCTCGTTTGCGGTCGTCTCTGCCATATGGAAAGTTTCGTCAATTGAATCAGCGGAGTATGCGTAAGACAACATTCGCATAGCAACGGTAACCTTTTAGAGTGATGAGAATCCTAATTTGTGGGCCCTATCAAGTTTTCATTGAAAATATGGATTCGAGCGTCGCAATATTCAACCAAAAGTAATAGTAAATGACGCTTCATTCGGAACCGTCGTCTGAAATCATCTGCATCAAAAACACGGTTGTCAACGAAGTAATCATTCATGAGTTGTTCGTGTTTAACTTTTCGATCGCGAGGTTTATATTTGCATCTAGGAACAGAGCCACCGTGTACAACCTCTTGATTAACGGCTGCTTCATAGTGTAGACGAGCAAGTGTATTTGCTTTGTTGTCTTCTTCAAGTATTTGCTCATTATACGCAACCCAATCAAATTGATTAGAACTCGAACCATAATTTATTATTGAAATATTTTGCTCGTAAAATGATTAAATGGATATATTCATGATGAAATATTTTATTGATTGAAACACATTTAAATAGGGAAGAAAAGACCATAAATAAAATTATATGTAAACATAATATGGAGAACAAATCGCTACGTGACACATCATATTAATTATCATGTCTTTTTTTTTCCTTTTTTTTTTGTTCATAATTATTTTCTCTCACCACATATTTTGTTTTCCAGATTGCAGACAATGTCTACATGACTTAATTGAGAGATGGTGTTGATAACGACTATACAAACCTGATAGTGACTATACAAACTTTTGAACTGAAATTTTACTTTTGTCTTTTGCGGATTTTACTTTTGTCTTTTCGGATTTACCCTGACCGTTCATATTTTACTTGTGCCCTTTCAAATTTTACTTTTGACCTTTCGAAATTACCCTGACCTTTCATATTTTACTCGTATCCTTTCAATTTTTACTTTGCCCTTTCAAGATTTACATTGTCTTCTACACTTCTTTACACACAATGATTTCTCTATATAATGAGAAGGGATATGTTAGAAAATAATTCACATCTTCACATCTACACTTATATGAGAAATATATCTATTTTTTATATGGCTCCCACTAAAGGTTGGTCAGAAGATGAATATGTAGCTCTTACGAAAGCATACGTCTCGGAGGATCCAATTCACGGGACTAACCAAACTAAAGGAGGTATGTGGAAGAAAGTTATGTCTAACATGAAACAAATTCTTGATGAGGAGAGAATTTCGTATAATATTAGAAAAAAAGATGCCGTACTTAGTCTGTAGAGAAAAAAATTTTATAAGTATTTGAACCACTGGTATTCGGCAACTAAAGAAGCATCAAGAGTTTGCGGTAGTGGAGGAAACCTGGTCGATGAGGTAAATGTTATGATAATAGTATTTTGTATTATTTTATATTTGCATGAAGTACATTAATTTGTAATTTGTATTTGTACTATACTTTGCCATTGACTATCTATCGAAGAAATACTAAAAAAAACTTTCAACTTGCAATGTTGTTGGGAAGTTGGTATGAATTGGGTGATGTTAAATGCGCAAGAAGATATGGTGGATGAAATTGAAATGGAGCCATTTCATTGGCAGTCCGCATTTCCTTCATCTCAACCAATGAATTCCCCACCAAGTTATTCTCCACCAGGCCACCGTATGTTTTACGCGATGAGCTACCACTAGTGGATTCACATACTGACCAACGTAGTAAGAGACTTATCGGATCGAAAAAAGCCCGTAAAGGCAAAGAAAAGGCGGCGCCTAGTTCTAATGCGGAATCTAATTATAATAATCAAGTACAAATACTAGAGACCGGACGAAAGCTTAGGCATGATCAAAACATTGCAATCCAACAAATGCAAGAAGAACATAGAGTTATGGCAATGGATACAAGTGATTGCACTCCAGGTACAAAAGCATATTGGAAGTCGAAAGAAAAGAGATGCAAAGAAAACAAATCGCAAAAGATTTATTTGAAAGTTCTTCGGCCCATTTAGATGACGACGGATTTAATCCGTTTGATTGATCTCCCTTGTTCGATTTATATGGGTACTCTTTCCTTGTGTCGGCCCACAAGGTTTTTGTTGAGGCCCATTCGTTATTTCATAAATATAAATCGAATAACAATTTGTTGGCCCAAAAGAAAAACAAAAAAACCAAAAACAATTCCTTGTTCAATTATTTATTATTTTTTGTTTGTAGTAATCGGTATTATCTTAGTTGTTTTCGGATTCTTGTTGTATTAATCGGTATTATCATTGTTGTTTTTCAAATGTTGTATAAGTGATTTTTATTCTTGTTTGTTTTTTTGCAATTATTGAATTAGTTGAAGATTATTTCTTTACATTTATTTGAATATTGTATTATTATAATTAAATTATTATTATTATTATTATTATTATTATTATTATTATTATTATTATTATTATTATTATTATTATTATTATTATTATTATTATTATTATTATCTATCATCATTATTTTTATTATTAATTATTATAAGTAATAATTATTATTAATTATCAGTTGTTAATATTAATATTAATATTAATAATAATATTATTATTGTTATTATTATTATTGTGGTTGTTATTATTACTTTATTATTATTATTATAGTTGTGAGAGTGGGGATTGAAAAAAATAATAATAAAGGACCGAACGGTTGGAAACGACTTAGGATTGGGAGAGAGAGAGGGAGAGGGAGGGGGAAACACCCTCCATTGGAGATGCTCTTATAAGAACAATTTATGTACATAACTTGCTTTGTATAAATACAGGGCATGCAAAAACCAGTAAATTAGTTTTCAATAGCCCTTTTTCAATAAAAAAAATTGTCCAAAAAAAACTTTTATTTAAGAAAACGAATAGTGGGGCCTCATTAAAACCTTATTTGTCCTAACAGGGAAAGATTATTGTGACGCCCGCCTTCTATGAAGCGTTTGTCAAATTACTCTATGAAATTACCCGGTCTACTTTTTTTTTTTTTTTTCATGGATAATACTAATTACTAATCAAACTATAGTTCAAAAAAATACGTACGATTTATTTATTAACAACCTCACTTCTAGCAAGGTAAAGTACAAAGGTTCCGAACATTTATAACAACAGCTCCTAGCTTATGAGATTACAATACTATAACATAAATAAGTTAAAACGCTGATATTTATAATACAAGACAGCGATTATTCTTAACTTAATCGAACCACTATTTTACAAATATAAACAAGGTAACTACTCGGACGGGAAATCCTCTTATTCGTTCAAGCTGCACCTGTGTCTGAGAATATGACAGAATAAAGTAGAGGGATAAGTCATAGAAGACTTAGTGAGGTGAAATATAAGAATAACGAGTTACGACATGATCTGAGAGAAAGTATGATGATCGAACCAATTGGTGATATCGGAAAATAGAAGCGATGAAAGATTATCCATCGATTGGAAATTCAAGAATAATAGTAAGGATGATCAATAAATTTTCCGATCAATAGAGATAAGAATACACCTACCTTGTGACTCCCGTAGCCGTTTACTACCTTATTCACCTAGCAGGGAATGACCCTGTAATGCAATGTGGCATGCCCGGGCGCATGCCGGTTTAGCCCGAAACCCAACTAACCTCCAGTTGTGTACGGGTCTAAACCTATGTGGGTACTGTTGGAGAGACTACCCACCGTCGGCCCGATACCGCCCAGCGGTCACCTCCAAACAGCCCCGGGCCCATTAATATCCATTGTCCTTGAGGCGTCCCAAAAGGACTTCATCGATCATATAAGAAGACCATATTTCTGATTATTTCAGGATTTCAAAGACAAAATAATTCCGAAGAAATGGGATCAAGTGAAAGGTTTCAAAGAGGGCTCGATGTTTCAAGATGTGAAGTTTAGATAATTGAATAAAACTTGAAGGAAAACGATCGGCTTCAAAGAATTTCATACCGATCACTCAATAAGTACTATTCGAAGGAAATGGAAATCAAAGAGTTGAACGCTCGATAAGATAGCATTTCTCAAATAATCTCAAGTTCAACATCATCCAATCAATTTCAAATAACGATAATCAAATGATAACGAGTAGATCAATTCACTGAAAAGGGAGCAAAATTCAAGTACTCGAGCGATACAATTACCCGAGTTTATCATATTCCCAGAAAAGGTCAAGCAAGAGAACCCTCACCTCGGTTCAATCAAGAGTACTTTTCGATCACGGTTCCTCGATCTCAAAACCTATGCAATAGTTAAACTATAAGACACCAAATTATTAATTAAAATAAAATGATATACACTCTACGTTTTCCTAGCTTTATATGTTCTTACGGTCGAATAATTCACGTACCAATTCTAATTTAATCTAACCCCGTAACTAACATCAAAACTTACCACATAACCATCACGTTTATGCTACCACGACGAAGACCAACAAAATTTGTTCATATATGACGACTCTCTCAACATAATAATAAAACGTATGTGCTGCCACAGTTTATTCAAAAATTCATAACACATTCCACGTTTATCCAAATTGCTCACATGATATACCAAATGAAAGCTAACAAATAATACTACGAGTTCACAGAAGACTTTCACCCCTGATTCTGAACCAAAAATAGCAGAATTTCCAAAAACCAGCATGTAACAGAACTGCCGAACATTGAAAATTCAGTTCTGGTACAACTTATTTGAAAAATAATAACATGCTATACATATCTCGAAACAGAACAAATGATATACCAAATTAAAGCTAAGAACAATATCTACAAGTTCAATGAAGACAACATTCTCAAATTATGAGCACAACATAACTAAAACAGCCCCCGAAAAGGTTTATAAAAACTGCCGGTATTTACAAAAATCCATTTTCTGGCAGTATGTTTGAAAAATCGTAATAATTTGAAATGTCATCCAAATTTAACAAATAGTATATGAAATCGAACATAACGACTTCATCCACAAATCGACAGAAGACATTGAACTCAAATTATGAATCAAATATACAGAAAACAGCCCCAAAAGAATAATCATACGAGCTGCCAGAATTGACAGCTTTCAACGCCCATATTCCTCCGTTCAAAAAGCCTATAGAACTCAATCATATGGAACGAGCTTCAACATATAATTAACGTACTCCAGAAAATCTATGATGTTTGAGAAGAAACGATTTTAAAATTCGAATTCCAAAGCTCCAAATTATGTTCCGAAAATCAGAGTAACAACTACAAGTTTTATTTCGAAAATTCTTTTTTGAAGCTACTGTAGAATTAAAATCAGTTCCAAAAAGGGTTCTAAAAATTGGGGAAAATCAATCATTCGAACAATATTCAGCCTATCCTACAATTTTCATGAAGAAACGAAATCGAAATTCGAAGCCAAAATACCTCAAATCGGATTATGAAATTAACAGTAGGCAATCGTCATCAAATCAAATGGGTCGGAATCTCCACCGAACTAAAGCCTGTAAACCCCCGCTCGATGAAACTTCACCGGGAAGGTCGTCAAGTCACCATCTTTTCTTCGATGATTGAATATGAGCTTCTTCTTACTTCTTGATTTGGTAAATGATATTTGTGTGTTTTCTTGATAGGAACTTGATGGGGGATGATGTATAAAATTAGGCAGAAGGGGGGGTTTTTAAAGAATGAAGATGAAGGGAGAAGATGACTCGTCGATTATAATACGTGTCTTCTCCTTAAAATTTACTTAATCTGATAATTATCCTCTTAAACGTCAGATCCTTGCTGCCCAAGTCTAAATATATAGAATCATTATCTGCCTTAACTATTCCTTAATACTATATCAGCCCTTGTAAATTACCTTATTTATTCTTATTCCCCAACTTTATATATCAATAACATCTAAGCCACATAATAAAAATTAAGGGGTGTTACAATTATCCCTTTTTTTAACATAAATAATAAATACCAAATATATCGGAAAAACAAATGTGCCTAAAATCACACAGACCCAATGTATCACGGCGGAAAAAAGTGGAAAAACAAAACCCCAAGTTCCAGCGTAACCTCACCGGTCTTTCCTTAAAGAACTAAGCTCACATTCACCGAAAAGAATCGAGCTTTCCTTCTCATAAGAGGTTCTCTCTTCACTTAGATTTTTACTCAAAATACCCAAGGTTTTGCTCTCTTCTTTCTCATCTTTTCGTTCACCTTCACACAGAAGAAAATAGGGTGCACTTATACACCCAAACCATCAACTAAACTCACTAACAATATGGCAACAAATGACAAAAATCCATTAAAGAATAAGATTAGGTGCCTGTTGAGAGAAACTGGGAGAAGAATAGTTCTGCCGTAAATGAAGAACGACTAGTCTGAAGAGAGAGAGAGAAAGCCAAAGTGGGATTTGAATTGAGTTTTAATTTGGGCTCACGTATTATGTGGGGTGCTGATAACTGGGCTACAAGATGGAATTGTTAATGGACCATTCACAAATAATAAAATTAGCACAACTTCTAACAATTCTCCATCTGACCCAAATGAATCATCGAAACCTTTGTGGATAAACGAATTCAGCATTGCCTTTTGACACTACCTGCACTCACAACACAAAGTTAGTACATGTTAACAATAAAACACAATGTAATGCAATAAAAAAACAAAACAAATTAAAGTAATGCAATCGCAAGAAAAAAAATATAAAGTAATGCAATGGCATGCAAAAAACATAAAGTAATATGCAATAGCATGCAAAAAAAAAAGTAATGAAATTGACAAGCAAAACAAAATGTAATGCCAATATTCTAAGACATTAGAACACATCCATCAGATATCATATTGTCTTGATCTTTATTTTGGCATATCTTAGGATCGGGACGTTCATATAATGATCAGGGACACAACACCTAAAACACCTTCTAATATTAAGTTTAGTCTTTCACTTACTCCAATCTCCACCTCTTTCTTATTCATAACATTATTTGGATCATTTTTACTAGAAGAATCCTTGTTGTTTTAAAATCAATTAGGTTGACTTCCTCTAACAAAATTAATATCACCAAATGATTTATCCCTATTAGTTCTTAATTTAAGCTCTTGGCTTTTTAAAGCATTAATCCCGATATTTTATGTATCATGATCCCTTCCCTACCATATTTAGTAGCATAATGTTTTATTTTTTTTTGCCAAAAAGTTTTATTTTTTGCCAAAAACATTTATTTTAACATCATTATAAACATCATGTATAACATTCCAGAGCGATAGGTGTATAAAAATCAATGTTCTTATCACCATTTAATTTAATATCTTGAACCAAAGTTGTAAAATTATCCATATTAGCATCAATATTTTTGCTTAAGTCCAATTTAAATCAAAGAATAGTTTCAAGCAAAAATATTTTATTGAGCAATGATGTGTCAGTATAAAGTTCCTAAAATTTACCCCAAATTTCGTTAGCAGAATCATGCTTACTAACTTTCTTAATCAATGAATCACTTAGGTTAAAGATGATATATAGTAGACTAAACAAGTTCATCAAGTTCTTCACATTTTGCAACAGTTGTTGAAACATCTTCAGTTTGAAAAATTGCTTTCAAACATTTTTGTTGGATTAAAATGTTTTTCATTTTCTGTTGCCAAATTGAAAAATTACCATTTGCATTGAAAGGTGCCAAAGAAAACACATAAACATATCCCATTTTTCAAGTATCACAAAGATAGCAGATTCACAAAGATTCACAATTTTTTAATAGGATCAACAAAAAGTAAAACCACAAAGATTCACAGTTTTTTAGTGAAACATCCAATCATAGAGATTCAAAATTTTCAAAAAAAATTACAAAGATAGCAGAATCTCACAAATTCACGGTTTCAAAGTAAAATTGAATTACAACAAATTCTAATTTTCAAATATCACATAATATTACCGGAAACAATAAACGACAAAATCATCAAAATTCAACAATCACATGTATAATTGTCACCAAGATTCAATCAATCCACCAAGAGAAGAAAGTTATACATGACGAAAACCCTGGACTAGGGTTTCGTACGCCGCTCCGGACACACCCTAAACTTGCTTCGATACCACTATTGGGTATTTGGCAGGAGAAACAATATCAAAATTTAATAAAGCAAGGGAAACAAACTATTATAACTATAAAGTTCTAAATATTGCTAATCTACTAATTCAAGAAATGAAAACTATTCAAGTAGGAAACACTCAGCAACAAGCCAATACATAAGAAACTATTCAGTTTTACGATTTACTTGAATGTTGTTGCTGAAGCCATTGGGACTATTTACTTGAATGTTATGGATTCTAGTTTTACGATTGTTTTGAACGATTGTTTATTTGTTCCGTATCATTAGAAACCTTTTTTCTATTCCTGTTTTGGATAATGAAGGTTTTACTTTTGTTTTTGGAAATTCGATTTGAATTATATAAAAGAATGAAAATGTGATTTGCAAGGGACAACTATTAAACAACTTAGATGAACTAAATCCAAGTGAAATACCCTTTAATGTCATATCAGCAAAACCTAAGGAGATGGATCAAAATCCCGAACAACTTTGGCACGCTAGATTAGGTCATGTCTCTTTAAGAAAGATGAACGAATTTGTTAGTGAAGGATTGTTCACTTTGGACGACGTGAAATCACTACAAACTTGTGAATCCTGCCTTAAAAGGGAAAATTATCAAGTCACCCTACAAAGGGAAAAAGGAGCGAGCCGAAGGTCTTTTGGATTTTATCCATACGTATGTGGTCCACTAAGCATTAGTGCGAAGAGTGGTTTTAACTACTTCGCTACCTTTACCGATGATTATTCAAGGTATAGGTATGTGTACTTAATGAAGTACAAGTCCGAAACTTTTGAAACGTTCAAAGATTTTAGACACGAAGTAGAAAAACAACTTGGACGAAGTATTAAGAAACTACGATCCGATCGTGGTGGAGAATACTTAACTATCGAGTTTAAAAGTTCCAAGCAAAGCACGACGGCCGATTCCACTACCGAAGCTGAGTATATTGCAGCATCGGAGGCTGCAAAACAGAGGACTTGGATAAGGAAATTCATCCAAGAGTTGGGTATTGATCCTAATGCTAATGATCCAGTACCGTTGTACTTTGATAACACCGGAGTCATGGCGCAAGCTAAGGAGCCGAGATCTCATCAGAAGTCCAAGCATATTCTAAGGAAGTATCATGTGATCAGAAAGATCATTGATATAGGTGAATTCAAGGAAGAACGAGTCAACTCAGAAGAGAACGTAGCAGACCCCTTCACGAAGCCTTTGCCAAGATCGATCCACGAGAAACATTGAGAGTCGATGGGATTACGATTTATGGGTAATTAACTTTAGATCAAGTGGGAGATTGTTGGAGCAGGTGACCTACAAGCCAACTTGTGGCTGTGGTCATTCATTTATTACTGTAATAAATAATCCTTTTTCGTATTAATGATAAAAAAAACACATTTTCGCATTCTATATCTTTGTCACGTGAATAAGCGTAGTTATATTCTTTTCAGTTATTATAATTACTTATATTTTATATAGTTGAATCATAAGATATTTAGTTAAGTAATATAACAGTTAAACCATGTTCCGAGTCAAAAGGGTTACACCACCAATGAAGATATCGGCCTTTTCCATTTGAGAATAGCACTTAGTGTATGTGTACTGCGTCTCATCAGTAATCGGTACTGCAATATCGACATACATAAGTGGGTGCTCATAAGTTCATGAGTTCACTCAACTCCCTCATCCTAG
Source organism: Erythranthe guttata (assembly GCF_000504015.1). The sequence continues at coordinate 188,929 of NW_012193567.1, read as the reverse complement.
AAATCGCTAAGTGGTTCTCAATAATCGAGTAGAAATCTCTATGATATAGTTGCACACCATTAGTCCGTAAGACCCAGATATCACATTGAATTGACTAGAGGACCAGCTGTATCATAACATGTCCCTGAGTTCCACCGAGTACCGCCCCAAGGGGCAGTGTTCGTGCAACCCGAAATCTAGTGAGAGGTATGTGCTTTGTAGTCGTGGATTCAATCAATAAAAAAATCTTGGATGTCCTGTGTTCTTATAGATTGTAATCATTAAGTTTCTGGCCAGAGCTGACTATGTGATGATTAGGGAATTTGATTCCCTAAGTCATGCACAAACTAATTGTAACACTTAAAACGATCGCATGGTTATTGAAAGGAGGTCTCGATGAACCAATGCATCTAGTTCAATCGGGAAATATATTGTAATACCCCACATTTTTCAGAAAAAAACCAAAATTTCGAATTTAAATTATTACCTCGAAAATTATCACATGAACTACATGCATTAAATTGATGACTACATGAATATTTTAGGTACTTTGATGTGCTATATTTAATTGGTATATTTATTATTTTTTTGTGTTTAATAAATCTGTAATTTTGTGATTATGTGAAATATATGATTTAGATATTTAAATGGCTTGATTAAATTAATAAATTAAAATTTGCATTTACCTATGCAGACTATGGACTATGTGTACATGCATACATACATAATTATATATATATATATATATATATATATATATATATAATATATGCATAAGTCGGATGAATAGTATGGTGTAGTGTGTTTAAAATAAATAAATAAAATTAGTAAATATTTGCATGACTTAACACTTGTCATCTTATGATCACTTCTCTTAATCCACACTCAAGACATTTGAAGAGACACTTTTCTATTTTTTCCTTATAACACATAATCTCCCTACATGGCTCCCTCTCCCCCATTCCACCGAAACATCACCACCACTACTGTTGTTCATCTTCTTCCACATCACCTTTCATTTTGGAAGAAAAATAAAAAACCAGCATGAAAATCCCCTATTTAATTAACCATGGCTCTAGAGTACTATGCAAAGAGCACCATAAGAAATACTTGTCCATTCACTGGAGAAAACAACACATCCATCTTGAAAGCACACACAATATCTTTCACCATAAAGGTGGTTTGGCTCGAGTTTGGCATCAACCCTTGAAGCCTCTCTATTTTGCTTGTTCTTCATTTTTCCTCTTGGTAATTTAAGTAAGAAATTTCGAGTTTCTTGCTGCAATTAGAAGATATCATATTATTTTAAAAGAGTTTTCAAGATTACCTAAAAGATTTCTAAAGATTTCGAAATTTAGGGATTTTGGGGGAAAAAATGAAATAGTGTGTTTATCTTTAATCTCCTCTTCTTACGTGTTTAATCTATGTTTAAAATATGTAGGTACTACTATTTCTTGACTAAAGATTTGAAGATTTCGAAATTTCAAGATTTTACAAGAAAAATAGAGTTTTTCATTTCTAATGGCTTGCATGTACAAATCTAAAAGGTTTAAGGGCTAAACTGTAATTTTTTGAAACTTCCAACTTTGAATAAGTTTTGAAATTTTATCTCCAGTAGATCAATAGTAAGAAATGATTTGATTGAGGGGTTTTCAACGATTTATTGAATACTTGTAAGAAAAATCAATTTTTGGGTAAATAAATGACTTTTCTAGCTATTTTTATTCGAAAATTTATAAATTTGTAAAATAGTTTCAGAGTCTCGAAATTTACATAATTCGAAGTCTCATAATTAAATTTGAGAATTTTTAAAGATCATTTACTATTATTTCGAATTTTAAGGGTTTAGTGCTAATTATGAAGTTCTTGTGTTTTAATTTCTATGTCTTGGAATTGTGTAATTTAAATTATAAGACATGAGATTATGAACATGGATTTACAGCAGAGACATGTTTATGAGGTTGCTGGAATTTATTAAGTGAAATCAATGAGTAGAAATGGTAAGAAATTCATTAAATGATGGAATAAAAGTCTATTTACTTTAAAATCATGATTGTGCTATTTAGTATGCATGTTTATGATGATGGTTGCATGGAATAAATATACATATGTGTGATGTGTGTATGTGCGTATGTGGGCGGTGTGTGTGTATGGGGATGATATATGTGTTGGTTTAATTGTGTAATTAAGTAGTTGATATTTTTTATGTGATTGGGTTGATGCTCACTTGATTGATATTTGTGATGTTTAAACGATTTTTAAAAAATTTGAAGTCATTCCATGACATGCATTGTTTTGACAAAATTGAAATATTAATGGAATGTTTCGGTAATAAACAAATCGGATACGGTGGGCCGGTATCCAACTAGGGCTGAGAGGAGTGATACGAGTGATATGAGTAATATTGGATCCATAGACGGGCTCGAAACGGTTTATTATCCAAAGATATAAATTATTCTTTCATATATCCGATAAATGAAAAATGGATTTTTACACGGATTGCATTCATGAGCATTTTTATGACTTTTATGTTTTATTTGGTTCTTGTTTGATGTTTGTATGACGCGATGAAGGTGATTGAAATATTTTATATATGTATAACCTATTTTCAACCCTCGGTATTCTTACTGAGCTTATTAACTCATATATATATATATATATTTTCTAATTACAGGTAGTGCTTGTGGTAACCCTCCCCCGGAATGGACCGAATAGTGGATCGATGTGTCGTGACCTGTCCCTGAGTACCACCAACGACCGCCCCAAGGGCCAGTGTTCATGCAGTCCAAAATCTAGTGGGAGGTATGTGTATTGTAGTTGGGGATTCGATCGCTAGATGTCTGGTGTGTTCTCATAGGTTGTAATTGTTAAGTCTCTGCCCAGAGCTGACTAATTGATAATTAGGGAATGTGATTCTCATAGTCATGCACGTGCCATTTACAACCCTTAGAACAATCCCACGGTTATTGAACTATAAAGGACGTCTCGATGAACCAATGCATCTAGTTCAATTGGGACATGTATCGAAGGGATCGTACTGTACGTTAACTATATCACACGGTTCTTGGAGGCACTTCATTTGTATCTAGGGATTCATGATGCATAGTTGCTAGACGCCAATCTTGATTCGTTGGGTGATTAAGTTGAAACGAGCTTCATCTTAACTATAAATCTACGGACGAGTTTAAACCACGAAGGGTTGTGGGCCCATGGCTAGCTTACACCTGAACCCTCGAGGGTCAAACTGCTTGTGTACTCGAATTCAACGGTCGAAGATAAAAATGTTTAATCTTTGAATGATTGGAAGTCTGTACGATTGAGTCCAACATTCATAATTGAGAATTATGAATGAGAATAAGAAAAAGAAAGAACTAGGCGATTATCTTAGTGGACTTTCTAAATTGGGAAGTTTCTAAATTTAGCAAGTTTATTAAATTAAGGTTTCCAGTTTTAGAAATTGGAAATTGAGAATTGGCACTCGTATTGACAAGGACGTTTCAATGATTCCGGAAATATAAATGTTATGACTTTCCGGTCATTAGTTTATGAAAAACGAGCAGAGAAAGACTAACAGGCTTAAGCTGTTGGGCCTGGTCTAACTTAAGCCTCTTAGAGCTTGTGAACAAGACACTATAAATACACTACTTATAGTGCTTACACACAAGAGAAAACCCTAGCCACTCCACACTCACGGCCGTTGTCCTCCTCCGCCAGTTCGCCGCCGCCGTCGCCGGAATTCGGCCCTCACGCGCCGTCCCGATATTCGATAGCCTCTTTCCTTGCTCTATTCTTCCGTTTCAACTGACTTTTGCGTGTCTAGTGCCACGTATCAGTTGAATTCAGTATCAGATGTAAAATTCGAGAGGAGGAAGAAGAAGGAGTTGAATCACCGCGACCCCGCCGCCATACGGGCCCTCGCGTGCTGCCTGAAGACAGCATGTGATCTCCACGCACCGCCGCTGCTGTCACTGCTGCTCATCCAATCTGCTGCTCATCCAAACTGCACGGATTGGTTTCTGTGGCAGTTTGCTTCGATTCTGAGAGTCAGCCTCACGCTTCAAGAGATAATTTCGGATCCGATAATAATTGATACATTAGATTAATATGATTAATTAGAATGTTGACATTTGCAGTATGTTAATTGCTTAATCGATTATATATTATCATTTCATATATTTACGTGATTTACGATTACAAATTATATATTTATGGTTGAAACTGATGCTTGCTACACTGGATTAGGTGCAACTCTTATGCAAGATAAGCATCCTATAGATTATTAGAGCAAAGCATTGGGACATAGGATTTTAGGCCTCGCTGTCTATGAAAAGGAATTCCTAGCTATTATCATAGCTACTCAAAAGTGGAGAAGTTATTTGATCCATCAACAGGTAATCATTAATAATATTATTATTATTGTTGTTGTTGTTGTTGTTGTTGTTGTTGTTGTTGTTGTAAATATTTATTGAAAGAATACCTATTAGTTGTTATATTATATACAAGGTTGAAAAAAGCGGTAATGGGGTCGGAGATGGCCAGGCACCGACTCACGATTAGTCGGTGCGGCGGTGATTAATCGGTGATATATCGGTTTTTAAAATTTAGTATAATATATTTCTAGATATTATTTATAAATACTCAAAACATATATAAAAAGATATTTATACATAGTTATATCTCCATCATGTATATATCCTCGTAACATAATAAAAGTTTAATAATAATAATATCATAATACATAAATATCCTTATAAAATATAAATGAAAACACAATTTTATTGAATTTACATTTATTCTTGAACATTCATGCCATACATAATTAAGTTTTTAACAATAACAGTTAACATAAACAAAATAAAGCATAAAATCATATTTTTTATGATTAAAATCCAAACTTTTATTTTGAATTATTAAAAAAAACGATTTTGACCCATTTTTGGCCAATTTTTGCCTCCGAGTTTGACCCGCTTAAAGATTTGACCGCCTCAGACCGCCTAAAGCCACCTTACAGGAAAAAAAATCGATTTCTCAAACCTTTACACTAAAATCGTAAAGGTTGGGGACCGCCTCCGCCTCGGAGATCGATTAATCGGTCGCCTTGGCCGACTTTTAAAACACTGATTATATATAAGATATCATATATATTAGTTATAAATATCAATTATAATCAAATAAAAAATAAGTAATAAAATATAATAAAATGATAAAATATAGATGATATGGTTGGATCAGGATAATAAAAACTAAGTTGCTATAGCATTGTTCATCAGCTATTGTAGATATAGCATTCCGGTTTTTAGAATCTAACCTTGGAGATGCCCTAATACGTAAGCTTGAACATGGACTTTTCATGAATTGCATTTTTTGGCTTTTTAACTAGGCCCATCATGCCGTTATGCGTATATTTTATTATATGAAAAATAAAACTTTGTATGAAGACGACCAAACTAATAATGTAATGTAATTTTCCATAGAAAATTGTTTCACAACACAACTAATGGCACATTTATTCCTTTTTTCCTCTACATATCCATATTTGTATACCTTTTACGGTAACATATGGAATGCATATATTTTTAAGTAAGGGATATTCGGTTGGGAAATATAATATTAGGTCAACGTTCAATTATTTGTGTTATATTATATCATCATGTATGTAGCTCATTTATGTAAAGAAAAAGAAATTCAAAAATTGAACGGATAAGAACACATTAAATATTTCAATATAAATACATTAATGTTATCCAGATCCGCTCACCTAAAAAGCTGGTCGCATTTACTTTCTCCATCCTTTAAATAGACCTGCAGCGTATGAACAAAATCACACAACTCAATCATAGTTTTCTTCGCTATTATACACTTTGAGTGGCGGAGCCAATATAAAAACTATAGGGGGCCATGGCCCCCACCACTTCTCAATGATCTACGATCTAATACGAAAACAAATCATCTCATCAATTATTTAATATTATCTACCCCCTCTAAAAAAACATTGTGTCTAATTGACCCCTTGAATGCAAAATTTAGGTTTCGCAGCTACGGGGGATCCACGTATATCTTCTACATAAATATCCGCATTTTTAATTACTAACGAGCGTTTAAATGTGAAGCCGACAAGTACTGGTACATCACCAAAACGTCATCCTTATAAATGGGCTTTATTTCCTGGCCCACGCAAAGATGGCCGACCATGCGAAAGAGGCGAAGCAAGATTGCGTCACCGAATTCATTAGATTCGTTCGAGTTGCTTGCCGCTCAGATGGACGGTCTTCACCATCGCCACCACTGGCGCCGTCGTCGTCGATCCATTTAGTAGGCAAGAGAAACACACAAAATAAGTGAAAATTGAGTAAATTAAATAGGCCATATATACTTGTTTGCATTCTTTTGTTCTTTGCAAGTGATTGAGTGTAGAAAATATGTGTGGTTCTCGTGCTTTTTACAGAGTTTATTTGGTTCCGAAAAAAAAGGCCACCAATTTCGTTACATATTCATAAAAATACTAGAATATATATTTATATACATATTATTGAATAATAGAGCGTAAACACTAGTGATGGATTGCAAATTTGTAATAGACATTTTTTATGGAAATATAGAATTTAATATGATTTAATTGCAATAGAAAATGCGTTCCAATTTTTTATTTGTTTTTATTTTTCGTATATTTCTTTGCTTATTAGTAACATGTTGACCCTTTTTAAATGTTCGGAATCAGTGGTGCATTCATTATCTATAAAAGATGGATTTCATCCCATTCTCACATCGAAAACTTTATATTATATTATTATATCTCATAATTTATATAGTCCACTTAACTAAATCAAAACAAAGAATTCAGTTATCATATTATATTAGTTTATACAATTTAAATTAATGTGTATCCACCGTAAAATGTTAAGTAAGTAAACCAAATTTCACTATAGTGAAAATATTGATTGATTCGAATTAATATCTTATTGTTGTTAGGTGTAACTGTATCGTGATCCCTCAAAACTTTTTTTCTCTTCATTTTTTACTCCTTGTTGCACCTACGAGTACTCCTCATTTCCCTCGTGTTCATCTTCCTCTTTCACGTATTTTTTCTTTTTTTATTATTCTTGCAATGAAGGATTTTTCCACCTCAATTGCCTCCGCATTTTCACAATCCTTAACTTAATTGTTTACTTTTTGGTGGGGGTGGGGGTGGGGGAGTTATGAAGTATGAAATGTAATTTGGTGTTGTGAAAGTGTGAGGTGTAATTTGGGGTTGTGACCGATAATATCTTCAACACATTTTACATTGTGAGAATATGAGGCCACCTGTGTAAAATCGGTTGGTGGTCCACTACGACATTAACAATTCACTCTAAAAAACTTATCCGAGACATATTAGAGTCACATAAATATGTCCACTAAAATTCTCCCTTTAATCCTTTAATATATATATATATATATATATATATATATATATATATATATATATATATATATATATATATATATATATATATATATATAGATATATATAGATATAGATACTACGTCTGGAGGACCGCACAAGGCGCGGTGCCGAAGCCCCATGGACATGTTCGCACAATTCTATATTTGTTTCAAAAAATCCAATAACAACGAAACCAACGACCAAGGAGAAAGCAGAATTAATAACTTGAGCTGTAATAGAGTAGTAATGGATAAGCAAAAAACAGAGAACAATACGAAAAATAAGGAATCGGCAACGAAAAAAAGGAGAAAAACTAAAGAACCTTTTTTAGTGTGCCATAATAATAACGCAGAAATGAACAGCGCTGATAAATGTATCTGCAAAAGCAACAGGACGAGTGAAACCAACAGAGGCAGTATCAGGAGGCAAAGGGTTGATAGACTCTAAAAGGTCTGCAAGTGATGGAGACAACCTATTTTTACCAACTCTGGAGGTATAGCGAACACAGGCGCTTGGATTTCTAAGCAACCTTTTGTTTTCCACGGAATCCATTACGAGTTTTTCTCATGTACTGGAAAAAGACACCTACTTAAAAAGATATCTACTTAAAAAGAATGCAAGCGAATCAATAACAACACAAGAGCGTACATAAAGAGGAAATGAACCAACAACGACAAACAACGTGAATATACAATACACATCAAATACAAAGGCACCGGACCGCAAAGCGCGACAAAATTCAAAATATGAAGTAATTTTCACACGAATGGATGGAGAAAAAAGAAAGACGATTGGGAAGTGATGCAAAAAAAGAATGTAGCAACATAATCTCAAAGAGTGTAAATGATGTTGCAAAAAAATATTCGTAATATAGCAGACTTAAGTAAGTGAATAATAGGTAAAAATAAATATCTAAAGAGAGCTGAAACTTGAAAACACATAAAAAGTAGTAAATTTTACAAATTTAACAAGCAATTGTTAATTTTTTTTATTTTGCAATAAACAATAGTAGTATGAAATTAGTTGAAATAAATAGAACCCTTTTGGCTTACATACATTTCTCTTCCATCCCCAAGTTCAAATTAAGTAGTCCATCTTTTGTACACAAAGTATCGCCAAGACAGAGTATGAAAACTTAAAAAAAGACCAAAACAATTGTAATATTAAAGAAACTAACAGGCGAGGGATTTTATTTGCGATGAAGAGAAGAGGTTGCTGACATGTTGAATAGTCCATATTTAACACAAAGCCTTGCCAACACAGCGTGAAAACTTAACAAAGACACATGGGAGAGGTTAAATTAAAGAAAATAACAAGCGCATGAAAAAAATTAAAAGGTCGATTTGATTCTCGAGAGGAAGAAAAGAGACTGCTTACGAATAATCCGGTCCGAAAAAGAAGGCCCGAACTGACGGTGCTGTCAGAGGAAGAGAACCGGTGATATGGAAGCCGAAATAAGCCGGGAGCGATCAGCGAGCCGATGTAATGTGAGAGGGCAAGAAAACCGCAAGCGCGCGACGAACAATAAAATCAAACGGAGCCTGGGATTCGTCCTGCAAGATGATGAATTGAAAAGGAATTACATGAAGCAGCTGATTTACGAAGTGATACGAACAAAATGTTTTGGGCTAAAATCGAAGAAAAGTAAAATGTAATAATGCTTTGCTAAAGGCGGTGAATCAAAAGAAAAGGGAAGGGAAAAGAAACTGAGCAAACGGGGCCACACGGACGATATTCGGAATCAAGCTGCTTCCAAAATTAAACAAAAAGAAAAGAATGGTGGCCTGGGGGATCGAAGGAGAATAGAAGAACGGCGTCGTTTCGTTATTAAATGGGTTGAAAGAAAAGAATAAAGAC
>NW_012193567.1:153297-179570 GCF_000504015.1 Erythranthe guttata | reverse complement strand
TTTTTTCTTTTCTCTTTTCTCTCTTTTGCAAGTCAAATTTATTATTTTTTATTTTCTTTTTCTTTTGTATTTATTTTATATATTATATTATTATTTTATTTTATTTCATTTATTTACTAAAATAATTTAATATGACATAATTTCAATGCAATCAACACTTTGTAAATAAAGACTTTTAATATATTTTTTTCGTTTCTTTTCTTTTATTTTTTTATTTCGTTTTAAATTATATCTTTGTTCGTAATTTTATTATTATTTTATTTTGTTTCTTTATTTGGTTTTATTTTATTTCTTTATTTGGTTTTATTTTGTTTTATTTTTTAATATATTTCTTTTATAATTGTAAAAATTAGAAAACACAACAAATACGATTATTTTACTTTTTATTATAAATTTTAAATAACAACATATAAGTAAAATCATTACATATTTCCATTGTGTCTTGCCCACACATGAGCTATTAAATCACACTGAAGGTTACGATTTACTTCAACCGATTGCATTGTGTGACGACGTCTCATATAATCACCTATGGATATGTCGCTTGTTCTTGGGTTTAAATCTAATTGCTCATTTCTATCATAACTGTTGGCACGAGCTCTACGAGATGTGGCTGTGTTGTTGTCATCGTCATCTGACTCAGCATCAGTGTATTCATCTCATTCGTCTTCCACAATCATATTGTGGAGTACGATACATGTCATCATAATATTTCTTAGGTCCTTCGGATCCCACCCTCTTCCAGACTGCTTCACTATGGCAAATCGGGCTTGAAAAATTCCAAAAGCTCGTTCAACATCCTTGCGGTATGCTTCTTGCATTTTTTAGAACAACTGTTCTTGATATGTTCTTGGTTGCTTAATGGATTGAATAAACTTACCACATTGTGGTTATATACCATCAGCAAAGATAGTATGCCATGTAGTGATCTTTTTCATTTACCTGATAGTGAACTCTTGGGAAAATTCCCTGAACAAGGTTGTCGAACAAGGGTGAACGACCCAAGACAGTGATATCATTTGGTGAACCGGGTACGCCAAAGAATGCATGCCATATCCAAGTTTCAGATGAAGCCACTGCTTCGAGAATAATTGTGGGTTTATGTTTTTTCCCCGAAAAGCTCCCATGCCATGCAGTTGGACAATTTTTCCATGTCTAGTGTGTTAGAGTAGGTGATCAACAAGCCAACTTGTGGTTGTGGTCTTCCCATTTATTCTTGTAATAAATAATCATTTTTCGTATTAATAATAAAAAACATTGGCATTCTATATCTTTGTCCCTAGTTCAAACATCGATATAGTCCTTACAATTATTACAAGTAGTTGTAATTGATCTTTTGGAAAGTGAGATATTTACGTAAGTATTATAACTCTTAAACGTCTTCCTAGTCGAAGAGCTACTCCACCAATGAGGATATCGGCCTTTCCCATTAAGAGACTAACACTTGGTGTATGTGTATTGCGTCTCATCAGTAAACGATATTGTGATATCGGCATGCATAAGTGGCTGCTCGTAAGTTGACGAGTTCACTGAACTCCCTCACCCTAGAAATCTCTAAGTGGTTCTCAATAATCGAGTAGAGATCTCTATGGTATAGTTGTACACCATTAGTCCTTAAGACCTAGACATCACCGTGACTTCACTAGAGGACCACTTGTATCGTGACATGTCCCTAAGTTCCACCGAGGACCGCCCCCAGGGCCAGTATTTGTGCAATATGAAATCTAGTGGGAGGTCTGTGCATTGTAGTCGGGGATTCGATCGCTAGAATAGTCTTGGATATCCTGTACTCCGTTTCAAATTATCTGTCACTTTGGAGAAACTTTTTTTTTCCATATTATCTGTCGTTTTAAAATTCCAATGATGCATTAACTAAATAATTTCCACCAATACCCCTAATGCAAACTACCCACACGGTTATGAAAATGAAAGCTACGTTCCAATTACCTCTTTTTGTCTCTTAATTTCCCCCACTCTCTGTCTCTCTCTATTATTAATTGTAAATATAACTAGCTCCAATTTTTATTTATTTTATTTTCCAACACACTCCACTCACAAGGTTTAATACAAAGACATATATGCATGATCAATACTAATTCTATTTAACTTCTCTCCCATGAAGAGTGACAAATAAAAATGGATATTGACAACATAAAAAATGAAGATTCATTAGGTGTTGAAGAGAAAGCTGAAGAAAATGAAGACTCGGATTTTGTTCAAGATTCAAAGGATTTAAATATTGAATCTTTAACGATTGTTATTCCAAAACATAAAGTGGTAGCAGATTTTGATTTAAATAGACTTACAGATCGTGGATTCGATTTAAACAAATTTCCCGAAGAAGGAGATGAAGCTTTTGAGGAAGAAGAAATTTAACAAATAGTTAGGGTTATGTTAAACAGATGTGGATCCTAATTGGAGAGGAGCTGCTGCCCCGACGAATCCACGCACCGCCGCACGCGCCGATACGCCGCTCACGCGCCGCCACTGGTGCTGCCACGCGCCGCCGCTACTGCTGCCGTTCACCGCCGTTCGTTGCTTGCTAGATCAGCTCATTCCAGCCGTGGATTGCAGCCCCGAGGAATTGTAATTTGCAGCTTGTACGTGATTCGTTTTAGGTTTCGATTCGTCGAAATCTCACGCTACAAGAGGTAAATAAATCGAAACTATCGTAAATTAATTCGAGCATGTTTTGTATGAATTATAATTTATGATTGTGAGTAATATGTGATTACGTGTTTCGATTTCATTGAATGATGAATAAGCATGTTTCGTGATTTTTGGTTTTATGTATTTTTCAATTAAATCGATAATTACCATATGTATGGCGGAAGCGTTAAGGTACGTTGACTATGTGATTAGTTTTGCATGTAATCGAAACTAGTTCGATCTAAAATTTTTAAATTCCGCTACGTATACATGCACGATCCCCAACAGTGGTATCAGAGCCACGGGTTAATCGTTTATTTGTCAACGTGTTTATCGCTTTCGAAAGCATGCTTCGATTTGTTGAATTGTTGAATTTTTGGTGTTATCAAATTGGGTGGTTTAATATTAATTAAATATTTTGAATATTTCAGAAAATATAAAAGATTTTAATTTAAAAAAAAAAAATCGATTTTTGCTGCTGTTTTTCAGCTGACCGAACCGGCCCGGTCGAACCGGTCCGACCGGTCCGGTCAGCACACAACAAAAAAAAATTAATTTAATTTTCTGAGATTAATATTAAAATTAATTGATTTTTAATTTTTGAAATTATTTATCAATTAAACCCAATTAGATAATTGATCCATTAATTTAATTTGAATTCAAAGAATAGTGTTGGATTAATTATTTAATTTAATCGTTAAATTAGTTTAATTAATGGAACACAAATTAGATGGCAAATAATTAATGGACTTCATTCTTATTTGATTGATTTATGAATGAAGGGAGTCCGTTAATTATATTTGCAATTAATCGTATTTATTAATTAATTCATGAGATGAATAATTGTGATTAAGTACGATGATGATCGTATGTCTCTCTTAGGATCAATATGCGTTTCCACATACCTAGAGAACATAGTTGTAGGAATCACAAACGATCATAACCTAAAACTTCCGATGAGCTAATAAGATTTAATAAATAAAATCCCTCATTCTTAATCAAGAATAATTATCAAGCTATAAAGGAAAAACCAAATTGTTGAATTTTTCTTTCCTTCTACCAACAATTAAATTATGTGTAGCCTCTCATAATAGTGCTGTAAGCCGTGTTAGCGGGGAGTGCTATTGTGGGATAAGCTGTAATTTAATTGACATTAGATGGAGATACGGTCATAGATAAAATTATATTGGATTAATGTAGTCGGCTAGATTAACTAGGGATTGCATTAGTTTGATATAGTTGGATCTGTGACATCTCATATTGGTAGGCTAGACTTGACACACGAAGATTTTGATATTCGCTAGATTAACTTAGGTCATTATCAAGTGTGAGGTAAAACAAACTTTAGGGTCACATAGTGATGTGATTGATAGTACTTGATCTACCTTTAGGCTTATGTAATCGGGATAGATTAAATACGGGTTACATTAGCGCTATTGGACCTAAAGCCCATTAAAGAAAAATAAGTTTTCTCGATTGTCTGCTAGAGGGTGGTGGAATTCGATAAAATTAGTGGGAGAACAATTAAAACATAAAAGTCCAAAATTTTAATTGTAACGATTATTACGAACTAAACTCTAATTATTGTCTTCTTAAAATTTTCTCAACAACAATGTCCAAACATCCCATTTCCTCTATCCTCGACCAAAACAAACTCACCGGTCCAAACTATTTGGATTGGCTTCGCAATCTGAAACTCGTGTCCAAGTCGAGGAGCGTCTCTATGTGCTCAATGAACGTCCCCCCGCTGCTCTCCCTGCGACTGCTACTGCTGACGAGACTGCCACTTTCGAGGCATGGAAGAAGGACGACCTCCAAGCGAGGTGCTACATGCTAGCATCCATGGTGCCAGAGCTCGCGAGGAAGTATGAGTCTCACGTGCATGCTTATGATATCAAGCATCATCTTGAAAGCATGTACAGTGAGAATACTAGGGCATCGAGGTACTCAGCTACCACTGAGTTGATCACCATGAGGCTGCGTGAGGGGCTTCGGTCCACGAGCACGATCTCAAGGTGATCACTCTCCTTGAGAAGTTGGTGAGCCTTGATGTCACCCTCCCGGCCGAGCTCTCGGTGGATTTGATCCTACTGTCCCTTCAGAGTTCCTATGAATCGTTCATAGTGAACTTCAACATGAACAAGCTCGATCCACCATTGGATGAGTTGTTAAACATGTTGGTCAGCTATGAGTCCACGATCAAGAAGGAGAAATCTGTTCTCCTAGTTGCTCCTTCTGCAAAGAAAGGTTCTTTACAGAAGAAAAGGAAAGAAAGGAGTTTCGGCCCGAGCAAGAAACTTGAGAAGGGCGAGTCGAGCGGAGTGAAGAATGACAAGGTCACCAAGCAAGTTGATGACGCTTGCCATCATTGTGGAAAGAACGGCCATTGGCGACGCAACTGCAAGGCTTACCTCGATCAGAAACGTTCTAAAAAGGGTACGTATTTAGTTGAAGTTAATTTGTCCGTTAAATCTTCTGCTTGGGTATTGGATACAGGTTGTGGCTCACATCTTTGTAATGATTTGCAGCTCATGACAAGAAGTAGGAAGCTTAATGTGGGTGAGACCTACCTAAGAATGGGCAACGGAGCAAGGGTTGCTGCTGAAGCCATTGGGACAATTTATCTTTCTGTTTTGGATTCTAGTTTTTCCATTGTTTTGAGCAATTGTTTATTTGTTCCGTCACTTATTCGAAACCTTATTTCTATTCCTGTTTTGGATAATGAAGGTTTTACTTTTGTTTTTGGAAATTCGATTTGCATTATACAAAAGGATCAAAATATGATTTGTAAGGGACAACTTATAAACAACGTATATGAACTAAATCCAAATGAAATACCTATTAACGTTATATCAGCAAAACGAAAAAAATATAAGTCTTAACCCCGCACAACTTTGGCACGCTCGACTGGGTCACATTTCCTTGAGAAGGATGAACAAGTTTGTAAGTGAAGGAATGTTCTCCTTGGAGGACGTGAAATCACTTCAAACTTGTGTGTCCTGCCTTAAAGGAAAAATGACCAAGACTCCCTTCAAAGGGAAGATGGAACGAGCCGAGGGTCTTTTGGATTTGATCCATTCAGACGTGTGTGGTCCACTAAGCGTTAGTGCTAGAGGTGGTTTTAACTACTTCGTTACCTTTACCGACGATTATTCTAGGTATGGTTTCGTGTACTTAATGAAGTATAAGTCTGAAACTTTTGAAAAGTTCAAGGATTTTAGACACCAAGTAGAAAACCAACTCGGTAGACGTATTAACAAACTACGATCCGATCGTGGTGGCGAATACTTAAGTACTGAGTTTATAGACTATCTTAAAGAGAATGGGATTCTGTCTCAATGGACTCCTCCTGGATCTCCTCAACTAAATGGAGATTCCGAACGTCGGAATCGAACACTGTTAGACATGGTTCGATCTATGATGGGGTTCACCGAGCTACCGGCATACCTTTGGGGTCATGCACTCCTAACTGCCGTGTATTTGCTGAATAGGGTTAATACCAAAGCAGTTGACTCCACACCTTCTGAACTTTGGCACTCCAAGAAACCCACGTTTAAACATATTAGGATATGGGGTTGTCCCGCTTACGTGAAGCGGCTAGTGGGAGATAAGTTGGATACAACCTATGCTATTTTGTGGGGTATCCCAATGATTCCATGGGATACGAATTCTACTATGTTTCCGAGGCAAAGGTGTTCGTCTCGAGAAATGTCGTGTTCCTTGAGAAGAAATTTCTATCGGATAGAAAGGGCAGTGTAGTTGATCTCGAAGAAGTTCGAGAACCACAATCTGAAGTTCAAGCACAACAATCAGATAATGAACCAATTCAACAAACCACTAATATACCTCCTGAACCGTCGCTGCGTAGATCCGAAAGAGTTCGGAGAGCGCCCGATAGGTTATTCCTCGTTGATGAAGTTAACCAAGGATGTGATCCTAGAACTTTCAACGAAGCTGTATCGGATACAGACAAGGGACATTGGCTAAATGCCATGAAATCCGAAATGGACTCTATGTACTCCAACAAGGTATGGACCTTGGTAGATCCACCCGAGGGAATCGTTCCCATAGGCTGCAAATGGATCTATAAGAAGAAAATTGGAGTAGATGGAAAGGTATCGACCTACAAGGCTAGATTGGTAGCGAAGGGTTATACTCAAAAGCAAGGAGTTGACTATGAGGAAACCTTCTCTCCACTTGCTATGCTTAAGTCCATTAGGATTTTGCTGGCCATTTCTGCGTGGTATGACTACGAGATATGGCAAATGGATGTGAAGACCGCTTTCCTTAATGGGGACATTGAGGAAGAAATTTACATAGCGCAGCCGGAAGGCTTCATATCTTCTGGAGATGAGCAAAAGGTTTGAAAACTCCAGCGATCCATTTATGGATTGAAACAAGCATCCCGTAGTTGGAACAAAAGGTTAGACACAACTATCAAAGAGTTTGAATATGTGAAAAACCCGGAGGAACCTTGTGTCTACAAGAAGGTTAGTGGCGGTGCAGTGACTTTCCTTGTTCTTTATGTTGATGACATACTACTCATTGGGAATGATGTAGGGATGTTGCAGTCAACTAAAGTATGGTTATCCACACGTTTCTCGATGAAGGATTTGGGAGAAGCATCCTACGTATTGGGAATACGGATCTATAGAGATAGATCGAGGAGATTGCTTGGCTTGTCCCAATCCATGTACATAGACACCGTTCTCAAACGGTTTAGCATGGAAGAATCCAAGAAGGGATTCTTGCCAATGTCCCATGGGGTTCGTCTCTCGAAATCCATGCGTCCTCAAACGCAAATGGAAATCGAGGAGATGAAAAGGACACCTTATGCATCCGCTATAGGAAGCATAATGTATGGCATGCTATGTACACGACCTGATATTGCGTATGCTGTGAGCGTCACAAGCAGATATCAGTCCGACCCCGGCCCAGCCCATTGGAAGGCTGTGAAGGACATTCTCAAGTACTTGCGAAGAACTCGAGATTTTTTTTTGGTCTATGGGGATACCGAGTTGAAATTAGAAGGCTTCACGGATTCTAGTTTTCAATCGGACGTGGATGACTCGAAGTCAAACTCGGGGTATATATTCAAAGTCAACGGGGGTGCCGTGTGTTGGAAGAGTTCCAAACAAGGCACAACGGCTGATTCCACCACCGAGGCTGAATATATTGCAGCATCAGATGCTTCAAAGGAAGGGTCATGGATTAGGAAATTCATCCAAGAGTTGGGTGTATTTCCGAACGCTAGCGATCCGGTACGGCTGTACTGCGATAACAACGGAGCCGTAGCGCAAGCTAACGAACCAAAAGCTCATCAGAAGTCGAAATGATCAGCTCATTCCAGCCGTGAATTGCAGCCCCGAGGAATTGTAATTTGCAGCTTGTACGTGATTCGTTTTAGGTTTCGATTCGTCGAAATCTCACGCTACAAGAGGTAAATAAATCGAAACTATCGTAAATTAATTCGAGCATGTTTTGTATGAATTATAATTTATGATTGTGAGTAATATGTGATTACGTGTTTCGATTTCATTGAATGATGAATAAGCATGTTTCGTGATTTTCGGTTTTATGTATTTTTCAATTAAATCGATAATTACCATATGTATGGCGGAAGCGTTAAGGTACGTTGACTATGTGATTAGTTTTGCATGTAATCGAAACTAGTTCGATCTAAAATTTTTAAATTCCGCTGCGTATACATGCACGATCCCCAACAAACGTTTCATTTCCTTGTGCATCAAACCTCGGACGAGCTACAGCAGCTAAAAACATGACTTTTCCGATGAGGTTTTTGCTTTTACAAGTGCGTAGCGGATCTTCTTCATCTGGTAACAAGTAGTAATTCTCTGATCTTTTCGTCATCTGAAACTATTTCATCAATATGAACAACATTAAACATACCAGTAAAAATGGGGTCATGCGGCATGCTATCACCCTCCAGCATTGACAAACAAAATTGCAATCGAGATCTCTTATTCTCCTCCGTTAAAAATGGTTTTATAGCATTGGAATGTCGTCGTATTTCCCCTGACTTAAGACGCCTAAACAACGTGCTCTTTTTCATGTTCAACGAACAAGCTAAAGAATCAAGAGTTGTCCGACGATGTAAAGGAATTTCATGAATTTGATCATAGTTAATCTGAATTCTCTTTCAACCACAATTTCTCGTCTTTTTATGAGATACATTAGCATGGGTGCCACCGTTTTCTAATTGTTTCCAAAGACGTTGAACGGTTCGTATAGATACCGAAAAATTGTGATGCCACCGATCTTGTCACTTCTTTTTTTAATTTTTCACGGCCACTTTCCTGTTGTAGCATGTTGTATATGGTTTGTCGTTCATCATTCGATAAAGTTCTCAATCTTTTTATCTGACTTCATGTTTGTTCTGCTTCGTTTGTATTTCCTTCTCCACTGTTGATGTTTTCATCTATTAAAGGAAAAAATGAATTAATTACAATCATAACATAAAAAACTCACAAGAAAAATAAAGATGGTACCCATATTATGAATGGCTACTGGAAATGTAGTTGACCCCACTTCCATATGCATGATTGCTTCATCGTATGGTTCACTGTTTAAATCTATCAAAAAATGATCTATTGAAGATATTCCTGGAGAATCTAAATCGAGATTAAGGTGTGTAACTAAATTAATGCTTGCTTCCTTTTGCGGTTCATCTTCTTCATCAACGTCAAAATTTGGTGGCTGTATATTTAGATCTATTCCAACTTTCATTTTTATTTTCATATTAAAGATTTTAGTGTGTTAATTTATACAACAATTGTGGTGGGAATACATAAACATTTTAGAATAAAAAACGGGTAATTTTAAAAAAAATGCCTGATTTTTTTGAGGGGAAATTTTTATGTTGAAATAAAATCTCTGTTTTTATGAGGTAATGTTTTGCTATTCTTTTTTTGGTTTTTCAACGGAGTATTATGGTTATGAAGTTTTGAAAGAATTTAGAGAGACTAAACAATTTATGAATAATTGAGATTCAAGAGAGAGAATAAGGGGGAGAAGAACGGGGAGAATAAATTAGTGGGAGAGTCAAACACCGAAGAAATCAATTCCTATTAATGGGTATGTGAGAGAGATAAATAAAACCAAAATTTGGTAAAAGGGTATATTAGTATATAGATGATTTTTCTCCTCAAATTTAGCCGTACTTATTGGGTTTCTTAGTTATTGTGCAAATACCTTAAACGTCAGATAAATTGGCATAGAGGGAGTAGTTTGTAATCTTTAAGTCTCTGGCCAGAGCTCACTAGGTGATGATTAGGGAATTCGATTCTCTAAGTCATGCACGTACCGATTACAACACTTAGAACGATCGCACAGCTATTGAAGTACAAAGGAGGTCTCGATAAACCAATGCCTCTAGTTCAATCGGAACATATGAATCGAAGGGATCGTACTGTACGTTAACTATATCAAAAGGCTCTTGCAGACACTTCATTTGTATGTAGGGAATCATGACGCGTTGTTGCTAGACGCCAATCTTGATTCGTTGGGTGATTAAGTTGAAACAAGCTTCATCTCAATCGTAACTCTAGGTTCAAACCGCAAAGAGCTGTGGACCCACGACTAGCTTACACCTGAACCATCGAGGGTCACACTGCTCGTGCACTCGAGTTCTTTGAATAAACGGTCAAAGATAAAAATGTTTAATATTTGCATAATTGGAAATCAATATGATTTAGTCCAACATTCGTAATTTGGAATTATGAATGAGAATAAGAAGAGGAAAAGAACTAGGCGAACATCTTAGTGAACTTTCTAAATTGTGAAGTTTCCAAATTTATAAGGTCCACTGAATTAGGGTTTCCCCTTTCAGAAATTGAAAATCGAGAATTGGCATTCGTTATGACGAGGACGTTTCAATGATTCCGAAAATATAATCGTTATAAGTTTCCGATCATTGAGTTGTGAGAAACGAGCGAATAAAGAGTAAAGAACTTAAGTTGTTGGGCCCGGTCCAACTTAAGCCCGTTAGCGCTTTTGTACAAGACACTATAAATACAAGATTTATGGGTCTTGCACAAATACAACACACACCACAAAACCCTAGCCGCTTTCTCACACGTCCACGGCCACTCTCCACCATCGTCGTCGCCCCGTCGCAGGAATCGGCGCCCACGCGCCGATAATCTTCGGTAGCACTTTTCTTTTTGTCTTATTCTTCCGTTTATTCTAACGTTTGCGTGTCTAGTGCCACTTATTTAGTATAACTCAGTATATGAGGTGAAATCCGAGATGAGGAAGACAAAGGAGTCAAATCACCGAGAAGCAACCGCCGAACAGACACCGCACGCGCCCTCACACGCCGCCCGAAGACAGCACGTGATCCATACGCGCCGCCACTACCCGCGCGTCCGTCGCCGCCATTTCGCCGCCGCTGCTCCCGACTGCACGGATTACACGTGCCCGATTCCCAACACAGTGCATACAATCTAGTGAACTGATCATTTCAGGGAACCCGCGTCGTTCCGCTTTGTCAAGTAGCCTTGTCAGATCTGCGTTTGTCGGAGCACGAAGGTACTCATCTTCATACAACCGCAAAATTGTTTTGCAAAATTTGCGCAAGGTCTCATTTGCGGTCGTCTCTGCCATATGGAAAGTTTCGTCAATTGAATCAGCGGAGTATGCGTAAGACAACATTCGCATAGCAACGGTAACCTTTTAGAGTGATGAGAATCCTAATTTGTGGGCCCTATCAAGTTTTCTTTGAAAATATGGATTCGAGCGTCTCAATATTCAACCAAACGTAATAGTAAATGACGCTTTATTCGGAACCGGCGTCTGAAATCATCTCCATCAAAAACAGGGTTGTCAACGAAGTAATCATTCATGAGTTGTTCGTGTTTACCTTTTCGATCGCGAGGTTTATATTTGCGTCTAGGAACAGAGTCACCATGTACAACCTCTTGATTAGCGGCGGCTTCATAGTGTAGACGAACAAGTGTATCTGCTTCGTTGTCTTCGTCAAGTATTTGCTCATTATACGCAACCCAATCAAATTGATTAGAACTCGAACCATAATTTATTATTGAAATATTTTGCTCGTAAAATGATTAAATGGATATATTCACGATGAAATATTTTATTGATTGAAACACATTTAAATAGGGAAGACAAGAACATAAATAAAATTATATGCAGACGTAATATCGAGAACAAATCGCTAGGTGACACATCATATTAATTATCATGTCTTTTTTTTTCCATTTCTTTTTTGTTCAGAATTATTTTCTCTCACCACATGTTTTGTCTTCCAGATTGCAGACAATGTCTACATGACTTAATTGAGAGATGGTGTTGATAACGACTATACAAACCTGATAGTGACTATACAAACTTTTGAACTGAAATTTTACTTTTGTCTTTTGCGGATTTTACTTTTGTCTTTTTCGATTTACCCTGGCCTTTCATATTTTACTTGTGCCCTTTCAAATTTTACTTTTGCCCTTTCGAAATTACCCTGTCCTTTCATATTTTACTCGTATCCTTTAAATTTTTACTTTGCCCTTTCAAGATTTACATTGTCTTCTACACCTCTTTACACACAATGATTTCTCTATATAATGAGAAGGGATATGTTACACAATAATTCACATCTTCACATCTACACTTATATGAGAAATATATCTATTTTTATATGGCTCCCACTAAAGGTTGGTCAGAAGATGAATATGTAGCTCTTACGAAAGCATACATTGCGGTCTCGGAGGATCCAATTCACGGGACTAACCAAACTAAAGGAGGTATGTGGAAGAAAGTTATGTCTAACATGAAACAAATTCTTGATCAGGGGAGAATTACGTATAATATTAGAAAAAAAGATGCCGTACTTAGTCTGTAGAGAAAACAAATTTATAAGTATTTGAACCACTGGTATTCGGCAACTAAAGAAGCATCAAGAGTTTGCGGTAGTGGATGAAACCTGGTCGATGAGGTAAATGTTATGATAATAGTATTTTGTATTATTTTATATTTGCATGAAGTACATTAATTTTTAATTTGTATTTGTACTATACTCTGGCATTGACTATCTATCGAAGAAATACTAAAAAAAACTTTCAACTTGCAACGTTGTTGGGAAGTTGGTATGAATTGGGTGATGTTAAATACGCAAGAAGATATGGTGGATGAAATTGAAACGGAGCCATTTCATTGGCAGTCCGCATTTCCTTCATCTCAACCAATGAATTCCCCACCAAGTTATTCTCCACCAGGCCACCGTATGTTTTACGCGATGAGCTACCACTAGTGGATTCACATACTGACCAACGTAGTAAGAGACTTATCGGATCGAAAAAAGCCCGTAAAGGCAAAGAAAAGGCGGCGCCTAGTTCTAATGCGGAATCTAATTATAATAATCAAGTACAAATACTAGAGGCCGGACGAAAGCTTAGGCATGATCAAAACATTGCAATCCAACAAATGCAAGAAGAACATAGAGTTATGGCAATAGATACAAGTGATTGCACTCAAGGTTCAAAAGTATATTGGAAGTCGAAAAGAAAAGAGATGCAAAGGAAACAAATCGCAAAAAACTTATTTGAAAGTTCTTCGGCCCATTTAGACGACGACGGATTTAATCCGTTTGATTGATCTCCCTTGTTCGATTTATATGGATACTCTTTCCTTGTATCGGCCCAGAAGGTTTTTGTTGAGGCCCATTCGTTATTTCATAAATATAAATCGAATATTAATTTGTTGGCAAAAAAAAACAAAAAAACAAAAAACAATTCCTTGTTCAATTAATTATTATTTTTTGTTTGTAGTAATGGTATTATCTTAGTTGTTTTCAGATTCTTGTTGTATTAATCGGTATTATCCTTGTTGTTTTTCAAATGTTGTATAAGTGGTTATTATTCTTGTTTTTTTGCAATTATTGAATTAGTTGAAGGTTATTTCTTTACTTTTATTTGAATATTGTATTATTATAATTAAATTATTATTATTATTATTATTATTATTATTATTATTATTATTATTATTATTATTATTATTATTATTATTATTATTATTATTATTATTATTATTATTGTCATTATCTATCATCATTATTTTTATTATTAATTATTATTAGTAACAATTATTACTAATTATTAGTTGTGAATATTAATATTAATAATAATATTTTTATTGTTATTATTATTATTGTGGTTGTTATTATTACTTTATTATTATTATAGTTGTGCGAGTGGAGATTGAAAAAAATAATAGTAAAAGACCGAACGGTTGGAAACGACGTAGGTAGAGGGAGAGAGAGGGAGGGGGAGGGGGAAACCTCCTCCATTGGAGATGCTCTTACACCATGTTGGCCACACCGGAAGTGATCTCATCCATGGGAACTTTCGGATCCGAGCCAAGAGATAGATGAGATATTGCTATGTGTCTGGAATGGCTGCAGAGATCCGAGGAGCGGCTGGGAAAAACAAACGAGATAGGAAAAAAATTAAGCGATAAAAGGAAAGAAAAGAACCGCATGAGTAAAAAACCCTAGATAGGCAAACCCTAGCACAACTAAATTTACATAGCCGCCCAAGACAAGCGCAAACCGTACAATCAAATCTGTAAGACGATTCAACAGGAAGAAATTTAACAGAATTAAGGACGACAAAAAGATAAGGGAGAAGAGAAAGAAGAAATCCACTGCCTCTCACTGGGAGAGATTATTCGCCTCTCACTGGGAGAGATTCAGACTTTTGACGGTTTTGTAGAACCTAAATCTTGTCCTAGTTTTTCATGTTGATAATATTTGTTTTTATCTTGGAATCTTGCATCTCTGTGTTACAAGTTTACAAGAAATTTTGAATTTTAAGTTCCTGCTGAAATTAATTTTAATATATGTGTAAGCATATGTTCAAATATGTTTTTGTGATTAAATTTCTATTATGTTAATATATATTTTATTTAGAACAATTCATTATTTTGAAAAAAATAGTGAACAACAATGTTTGTTTCAAATTAGTATTCTGTTGATTTGAAGTCGGGATTATAACTCCATTATCAGTTTTAAATCTATTTTGCTCGATGTAATAAGTAATTGTGATTTTTATTACACCACTAGTATAATCTAGTTCAATGGCTCATCGTAATTTGTGTCAAAGAATTTGAATTTGATAAACTTTATTGTGAAATATATTTAAGGGCTAAATGCAGTTTGCACCATTAAAGTATAGGGTTGGTAAGAATTACCCTCTCATTAATGAATTTAATCATAAGACTTTGACTTTGAATGATGTGGCATTTTTTCTTCCCAAAATATCCTTTTAGCCATTATATAAATAAAGAATATGTAATAAATAAAAAATTCGACAACCTTTCAAAAACTTAATTTTATTATTTATGTAACACCCCACACCTCCGATAATTTAATTTTCCATTAAGTAGCATATATTCTGTTAACATGATTTTATCTCTTATGTGCGTTAATTAGTTTAAGATTTTATTTATGTGATAACCGGTGAAATTTCATATAGAATGCATTAGTCCAAAATAATTTTGGATGAATTTAAATTGATCATATTAGTCATTATTATATCTAGAGATTAATCATATTCTTTTATTTTGCTAGAACTCATTTATTAGGAGAATTTTAAATCACATATTTGCTTAATTGAAAATCAATTTTTTTGTTGAATAAAATTATTTGTAAGAAAAATCAAAAATTTATCCCTCAATTTTCGGCTACCATGGTACAACACAAGACCACAATTTTTCTTTTAGTACAACCCTTCTCTAGGTGAGTCCATGTGCATTAAAATTTTCCTTTTTGAATTTAGATTTAAGTATAGTTAAATGAAATTGCAAAGAAGTCCCTCTAGATAATTTTTATGTTTGCCTAAATTGCAAAAAGGCCACTCCCCCATTCTTAATCATTAAACTTGCAAGACTCCCACAACTCTATAAATAGAACCCAGGCCTTCATGTGTTTTCTCATCTTCTCCACACATCCTAAAAATCAAAGATCAAAATCTATTTCTCTTCTTTTCTCATTTTCGAAATTAATGTGTAGGAAAGCCCCAAAATCTCTCTTTCAAGTGAAAAATTATATATTGGCCAAAGGAGCAAGTCTTCTTCTTCCTCTTCTTTATTTTCTTCATTTTCGAAAATTTCAAGAAGCTAAGCTTTTTCATCCTCTCTAAAATTCCTTCTTCTTCTCCTTGTACAAAGGAAATAACACCCTTCCAAATTTCTAAGAAGAACAAGGTGAGAATTTTCGAATTCTTGCTACAAGTGCTTCAACACCAATAGTATTTTTATTCTCTTTAATTTCTTGCTAATGTTCTTGTGAGGACCGAAAACTAAAGGCGGAAGAAAATAAAATTTTCAGTTAAATTTATTCTTCGGTCATCAATGCATGTAATAATCTAAGGTTTAAATGAAATAATCTTGAAAAATTAAGAATAATATTGATGATGCTAAAGTTAGATCACCTTAGAGAGTTGAATTATGATGAGCTGGAAGAGCATAGTGGATCACTGGCTCACGAGCTTGATGACCTTGAGATACCTGCGATCATAGAACACGTAAGCTAAGCCGGGGGTTGATCCGGCGGAAACCCCTCCGACGCTCAAGTCAGACGTGTTGATCATAGAAATAGTCCAGAGAATACAGTTAATAGTATTGCTCAGTTAATAGGACGTACCCGAAAGAATGAGTTCAAACATTTATTTATAGCTTAGTTGAGATTGTCGGGCCCAAACCTTACTTGAAGGTGATTGGGCCTCGGCGATATTGGGCTCATGGCCCAGTAGGTAAATAATTTGTAGGCCCATTGGGTTGGACCAATTAGGCATATCAAATATAATGATTTAGTTGTTATGTATGCATATATACTAGACCTATGTGATCTTAAGGAAACTTCGATCCATGGTTTTCATAAACCTACGTGGTCGAAGAAAGTACTTGATCCATGGTTTATTTATAATATCTATGTGCTATATCTATACTATCTATAAAAATGTGAATGATAAGAGTGGTTTCTTTCATTTTATGTATAGACTAAAATATCCCTATATAAATTATATATAATATATACAAAACTAAAAGGACATTTAAGTAATTTTCCACTTTGTGTTTATAATGGTTTTACTTTATTTATATCACAAATATAAATGAATGACTCTTGTTTATATTTTCTCTCAATCATACGTTCAGATTAGGAAACAAAAGGTCCACTATATTGAAATATTTTGAAATTGTAGAGAAATACTATTTTTAAATTAATATAAATTTCTAGAGATTTTTAATGAAATGTTATTTGCCTATATTGGTGATGTTATAACTTATATGTTATGATATACAGCCGTTCAATGCAAAATTATTTATTTATACTATTTATCGATCTCATTTTCTAAATAATTTATTATATTCTTAATAATTTTTAAAAATATAAAAATTAATTTATATAAGAATTTAAAGACGCAACTAATTAATATTCTAGGATGTTTTATGATAATATGAAAATTATAGAAAAGAGAATGTTTCCATAACTTTCATTTGAAGTACCTATATTTGCAATCATCCCGAAATTAGCAAATTGTTTGTTTTATATTTAGGGCTTGTTCGGTTATCTATATCGAATTAGTTTGAAAGATCAAATAGTATTTTACTTAGGCCTTATTTGCTTGCTATTAGGTTAGATTAACTAAATAGTGGGAGTTAGTAAGATGTTTGGTTGATAGGATTCAACATTACTCAAGTCTGCTATTAAAGTTAAAGTCCGCAATTAGGTGCTACTACGTCATGGAATTAGTTACACCCCCCATCATGCGATTAATTTTATAGGGGTGACAAAAATGGAAAAATACAACTTTATCCTTAAAATAATAATTAAATTTTATTAAATAAAAGACTTTATAGATCATTTACATATGATAACAGAATTTAACAAATTTAATACATGTAATCTAAAAATCAAACATATTATTAACTAATTAATTAGTTAAAATAGTAGGAAATTAATACAATTTAATCTAATCCGATCTAATCCAATATAGGTAAGCAAACAATTCCGTATAATATCTCATGTGATGTAATTTTCTTAGTTTTGTGCTAAATTTTGTATCAATAACTGATGATATGACTATTTTAAGATACTTAAGTTTAGTAACTGGCTAACATATTAACTGCCTTTGAAATTGCATTCATTATATTATACTTTATTTTCTCATTTTCAAAGGCTTATTTTATCAAGTAAATGACTAACATATTCTAAATATTTTTTTTATTCATTATTATATTTATAAGAACAACTTTTTGACTCATAAGTTGAATTCTTCTTTTTCTCTTTTGAAATTAAATTATGTTTGAACAATATGGTTAGAGTTTATCCCCAGGCAAAGTAAATTTTAAATGATTCGAAATATACATTATTTTCATCATTTAGTCGTTATTTTCTGAAGTGCTTTTTATTTTTTTTTATTTTTTTTATGAATGTATCTTTGAAGTTCTCCGAATAGTAAAATAAAAAAATAATTTATTATAATATTATACCCAATTATTACTTATATCATACATGAAGAATTAATACAGCACGTGCAAAGCATGTGCAACGCACGTGCACCTGTCTAGTATAAATATATGTTTCTATGTGTATATATATCTACCTACGTGATTGTAAGTGTACTTGCTTCGGGTCGAGGAAGCTAGCAATCCATGGTTTATGATCTATGAGTAATAAGATAATATATGAGGATAAAAACCGAGAAGAAGATTAATAAAAGTGGAATTTCGTGTGATTGAATTGTTGATGGTTCGAAATCTTTTGAGAACGACTTTGAGGAAAATGTTTAAACTGCTAATGCATGTAGTAATTACAAGAATGAGTATTAAAAACTCTTAATCTTACCTTGCATGTGAAGATCTAGCTAGAAAGAAAATGAAATAAATTGAAATTTGGTGCTACATTGAAAGAAAACTTCAAGTCTCTTGAAAAAGAGGGCTTGAACTTTAATTAATGAAAGTTGGAGGTAGTAACTATATTTAATCAAAAGCTTTCAGCTACTTTTGCTATATGTGTAAAATATGTGATCTATGATCTTTGGTTGACTTGTTATGTCTCTTACTTGATTTTATGATTTGGTGACTAAACTATGTGTCTTTGTGAAATATGTGAAAATATGTGTACTAATATGCTTATGTGTAAGCTAACTTTGAATATGTGAAATTAAAAGTATACACTAACCTCACTTGCACGTTTTTAAAGTTGGAAAATCTTGCGAAACTTAGATCGAATAAGCACGGGGTATGAGGAGCCGGTACCCCAAAAATGAGATGAAGAGTGTGTGGTTTGATTCCACGTGTGAAACGGGTTCCAAATAAATGAAGGCTTATTGTATAATGTTTTGTTTGATTTTTCAAAGGATATCCGAGCAAAAATGTTTTTCTCACACACCTAGTGAACTTACTTGAAATTGATGTATGTGTAAAAGAATAACTCCCTTGTAAGGGATCTACTCTTATTCCTTATGAAATGATGAAAAGAAAGTCTAAGAGGTAAAACGAGAAGGTCTAAGAGGTAAAACGAGAAGGTAAAGGTAAATTGGCAAAGTCCCTCAATGAAATAACGATTGAGGTAAAATCAAAATGTTTATATTGTGTATATGTGGGATTTGAGATTGTATGTATACATATATATAGCATAAATATATGTTTGATTGCCTATGTGTATTTGATACTTCTTCGGAAATTCCTATTCTCATTGAGTCCAAAAGACTCGTAGGTGTTCAAATGCTTGTAGGTACGTCGTAAAGTTGGAGTCGAGTTCGAGGATCGAGGGATGTGTTCATATGGAAGGCGTGTGGATCTTGTGTGCTCTAAATCTAGCCATATTGTTCTACTTATATAGTTTAATTTTAAAGACTTTCGATACCGTCTTAGATATCTATTGTCGTATTCTTCCACCCCCATGGGATCTTATTAGTAAGAACATTACATTTAACAATAATTAATATTATGATTACCTCTTTTGCCAAAATTTCTATATAATGGTCATCGATTAGTTATATATTGTGTTCTTCCCTGTTGTTTGATAATACGAATTAAACATACCTTATGTATAGAATAGCATGTAATTTTACGGAGTCATAGGTCTTCATGTTACAATCATTGAGGTAGGTCTTTTGCATCATCTGCATAAGCCATGAATTTATTATGAATCATTTTCCATAAATGTACACATGCAGAGTCATTTTAGGACATGCATCAATAAGTGAAGTTTTTATTACTCAAATAAATCCATTTAACTTGAAGTATGTTCCTAACGCACTTTTCTGATTTGTTATTAAATTTGCTAGTGTTTAGAAAAGTAGGGAATTTATCAAGAATTTTCAAAGCTCCCTCCCGTGTTCTTGATTTTCAACTATACAGTTGCATGTATTTAATTATTTCTCTCAAATGGCTAATGATATTTTATAATTGTTTCAAGGGAGTG
Organism: Erythranthe guttata; assembly: GCF_000504015.1. The sequence goes on along the minus strand of NW_012193567.1, from coordinate 159,460 downwards.
ATTTAGACCCATATGAGAGTATGTGGTTAAATTTTCAAAGTTTTTCCAGGAAGGGTTTAAGATAAATTAATTTTCGAAGTTGATCGGCCTAATCTGTCTGAAATTCCGCTCTTTGCTCTTGATAAGTTTGATTACTAGTCATGCATGCCTCTTTGGTCATAGTTGGTTAAGTGTATATGGTATGGTAATATGTGGGCACTCTTCCTGTGATTTTAAAAAGAAAAATTTATGTGTAACTTTCTATTTATAGAATGTGATTTTAGAACGAACATTCCACACTCATTATTTTCTATAACTCTCCCTCTATCATATTCTAAATCACTAAGTAAGTGTAACTAGAAAAGGGGTGTCACAATTTCAATATTGTAAATTTACGAATGAAAAAATTTGAATTTTAGTTTCATTTTTTGTTTTACGTTATGTTCTAACATCTATAGTTAATAAAAAGTGTAACAATTATTCGAATTTTAATTATGATTTTATAGTTTATCTAGTTATTTTAATTAGTATATGACTAATATAATAATCCCACTTTTTACTTATGAGAATCACAAAATGTATTCAAAAGTTAAAAAGAAATCTCAATTTGAATGTCTAAATATTTAATTATTTTTTATTTTTAAAATTTAAATTTTAGTAACTGAAATAAATTTTCAAGTCAATAATTATTATAAAAAAAAAGTTGGATGTTTTAGTCTTGAAAATAATTTTTTTTTCTTGCGAATGTTTAACGTATTTTTTTGAAATAATTGATATTTTTATTTATATTAGGGTCGTATAGTAATTAAAATGTGAAGTTAAACATAAATCAAAATAATATGTTTAATAAATATTGTATTTTATGAAATTTATTTTTGAAAGATAGTTGAAAAGATATTATTATACATGCATCTTTATATAAATAGCTAGAAGGGTACTTTGGGAAGAAAGAATGCCACATCATTCAAAGTCAAAGTTTTACCATTAAATTCATTAATAAGGGCGGTATGTGTTACATTTGTAATTTTAAGGGGGTAAGTGTTACCATCCTTATAGTTTAAGGGTGTAAATTGAATTTAACCCTATATTTAAAGAGTGTAAACGAATTTCTGTTTCAAATTATTGATTCACAAAACTTCTTTAAAATTATGCGTATTTAATAGAAGGTAAATCATTTTATATAGTTATAGAAATAAATTTTCAAAGTTCTTGAATAATTGAGTTAGGAACTTTTCTGTTGAAACAATAGTATTTTCTAGACTCCTCTTAGATCATATTGAACCATGAGTGTAGATGACTTCAATCAATGAAATCACTCCTATTCTTGTCGGCGCAACCGAAAATCAAACAATTTCAAGGGCACCGACGTTGCTACTTGGAAGAACAAAATGTTCTTCTACCTTACTACCTTCAACTTAGAAACAATGCTCAATGAAGATGCACCTATGGGGTGGAAGGAGAAACACCCGAAAAACAACAAGGAAGTCGTCCTCTCCTCGATGCGTGGAGTCACTCTGATTTCCTATGCCGTAATACATCTTGAATTGCTAGGACGAACCGTTGTACAAGGTTTATAGTCCTGTAAAGACAGCTAAACTTTTGTTGATAGTTTGTTCAAGAAAAACAAGTCCGAAGGTTCGGGTTATAGGAAATTTATAGTGGATAAATTCCAATGTTATCGAATGGTCGATAGCAAAACTGTGAGTGAGCAAGTGAACAAACTCCAACTCATGATCTATGGTATTCCCACCGAGAGTGTCATGAGGTAAGTGAATCTCATCAAGTTGCTGCCATGATTCGAACACCTAGTTGGACGGAGCTCAAACACTAGCTAAGGCATAAGAAATCAGTTATCAAATGGACAATAGAGGAACTCATAGCCAGGCTCAAAACCGATGAGGATGATAAATTTACCGACAAGGGTGGTCAATATGTGCCTAACGCACACTTAAATGCAGAGTTCGAAGTATAGCGAAAACCGGAAGGGTCTTACATTCAACAAAAGACCAAACAATAAGAAGAACAAGAGGTTCACTGGAGCGTTCTTTGTAAAAGTTCTTTATGGGAAATAATGCTTATTGTGGTTGAAGGACAAGGAACTGGTCCTAAAATTCACTTATGGGAAAGATGTTACTTTGAACGATGTGCTACAAATCGGATATTAGGAAGAACTTAATCAGTGATTATTACCTCATTAGCGATACTCGAGGATGGTGGGTAGACACCGGGGCTACACGTCAAATTTGCTATGACAAGAGCATGTTCTCCTCCTACAAAAAGTTAGAGCGAGAACAAAAGTTCTTTATGGGAAATAATGCTTATTGTGGTTGAAGGACAAGGAACTGGTCCTAAAATTCACTTATGGGAAAGATGTTACTTTGAACGATGTGCTACAAATCGGATATTAGGAAGAACTTAATCAGTGATTTTGTCCTAACCAAGAAAGGTTTCAAATTGTCTTTTGTGTCGGATAAATTTGTGCTAACCAAATGCGGGTTCTACGTAGGAAAGGAGTACCTATGTGACGGTTTATTTAAGGAAAATGTAGCCGTTATTGACAAGAACTAAGCTATTAAATAAAATAAGTAATATTTAGCTTATTTGATAAATTTTATTTTTGTGTTATGATTAGTAAGCAGGCCCGGCCCTAGGCTATAGCCAACTTTGGCCTTTGCCTAGGGCCCCCAACTTATATGTATTATAATTTGGGCCCCAAATATTATGTTTACTATAATTAGGGCCCTCAAATACAAAATATTTTTTTTATTTTCTTATTTAAATAAAAAATATATTAATATATATAGCATGAATTTTGTATAAATATAATATACCAAATTACTAATATTAATACGCGTATTTAAACCAAAATAAAAATATCCAAAATATTTAATATTATATTAAAAAAAATAATGTAAAGGGCCCCAAATATATTTTTTGCCTAGGGCCCCATATGGCCTTGAGCCAGCCCTGTTAGTAAGATCATATTTAGTTTGTAAAATTTATTTATGTGTTAAAGTTTGTAAACAAAGATTTTCATTCTAAAAGAATTGGACAAATTCTCTCTCTTATAATAGGTGTGAAACAATTCAGAATCACTCAACGCAACCAAGTCACTCAATTATAACTCAATTGTACAAAGAGGAATCACTTACTATCAATGCAATTAACTAGCAAAATATTTTTGAACGTAAACAATCATCTCTCATTTTATTCATTGGAAGGGGGTTTATATATGGGTTTCGGAACATCCCTCCAAAACATAGGAAATTACAACTTTGAATGACTTCTCAATTTCTTATTCTAGAAAATAAACAAAGTTGACTTTTGACTCATGACATAAATAGAAGATGGCCTAATTATCTCATAACGATAACGACAATTCAAAATTAGATTAATAAAATAAGTAAAACACTTAGAAATACCAAAAGACAGAAAGCTATCAATTTTCCGGAGTGCAGTTGGCAGTCCTCTTACCTTTGTTTTGTAAACCGTCTTTTTGGTTGTAAACCGACTTCCATAGCATTCTAACCATATATTATACAAAACTTAACTCTTCTGAAATCACAACAGGTGATTTTTCCAAGTTGACTGATTTGCAGAGACCAATTTTGTCATCAATTGTGTGTATTGGCAAGGCATGCTTGAATATCCAAGATTAATGGTTTGTCTCATCTCCTCCCATACTTTGATTCACCACTGATTCTTCCACCTCAATTCATTTAATAAACTAATTCAAATTTGTAATAAATTGTAAGCCAAATGAATTAATAGGTCGGAGTTCAATTTAATTTACCAATTTGATGGAGTTGTGGTGGATTGTTTAGGGTGAAGTCCTACCTTGACGTTTGTGAGCAAGAGCCTATGGTGACCCGACCCGAAAGGGCGTGATTTGTGTGTGGAAATGTCACATTGCCTGCACAGCACAACTCGGTCCTCCAAGCAAAAGAACCATCCCAATGTTTCCTATCAAATCAATTTTTCTATAAATAAATAAATAAATACACGTTTTATGTGATTCAAATAGTTATAATAAATAATATCAAATTAAAGAAAATAAAAAATTATGGTGTTCTAAATTGAATTCCGTTTAAAGAAAGTGTGTATGTTAATGTACCTGACAAGTATCACACCTGGGCCTCAGGGCGGTGGAGAGCGGAAGACGCTGGTGGTTGGTGGCCATCGTATTTCCTGCATGGTTTCTGAGATCGCAGCCGCCGCATAGCGCCGCCTCTTCCGTACAGCAAACCACCTCTGCCGCCGCAGCTTCACAGGCATCGCACTGTATCTTCATCGTTAAGTTATATTCAATGACTTTGGAAACAAACAGGGCAGAAGGAAGTGGAAGGGAAACAGAGATGTTTGGATTTGTACAAGTTAGTTGGCCAATTGGAGTGCTGCTATGCGGCAACTTCTAATAAGATGCACCGCCAATTTCTTTATGTAAAAGTAAAATTAATTTCAGAACCGGACCGGGGAACCACTCACTTTGGCGGTCTGATTCAACACCGAAAACCGGAATCATTGGGGGAAAACAAAATCTGGTTCGACCCCGTTTTTTGTGCGGTGGATCTGGGCAGGGACAGAGAAAATACAAACAAGTCCTACTTAAAGCTTTTATTACTAAAAACTCCCAACAATTTATTTTGTATCGAAAGAGTCCCATAACAAAAATATTAGTACTAATTTATCCAATTAGACTTTTTTTAACTCTTATTAATTTCTTATTTGTATTTAATCGACTAGATTATCTTTCAATATACTAAATATTCTTTCAATTTTATATTAATGGTCGCTCTGGACAAAAAAAAAAATTATCTTGTATTATGTATCACTTTATAATGAGTAAATTGCAAATATCATCCATGTGTAAAACTCAATTGTCAAATACCCTGCCGTCAAAAAAAAATTCACTCGTACCTCCATGTGTAATATTTTTTGAAGCACACTGCACCAATTGGGAGTTTAATTGATGACCAAGGGCGAAAGTACAAAAATACCCTAGGATTTTTTTGCAATTAGTAAAACTTACTGGTGTATAACAATTTTTTTAATATTTATTGTTTTAAATAAATAAAATATATAATAAATATAAATAATAATAAGAAAAATTGAAGGATAAAAGAAAAAGAAAAAAGAAAAGTAGTCATCTTCTTCGCAGCACCCCCAAACTGTACACCAGTACACCACCCTACCCCACTCACGACTCACAGCTCCATCCACTATTTCTCCCAGCCTCCGTCCATTCCGCCGCTCACCATCAATTCATCCCTCCTGCACCACCACCACCATGCACCACTGTGTTTTTAAGATCCACCGCCCACAACCTCGAGCAAGACGTCGTCATTCTCGGAGAAATTGGACATCAGAGAGGTGCAATAGTGTTGGAATGCGATAAAAAGAATTGCTTCAAGTGGTAGGCGAAGCAACTCACATTGAAGGTGGAATTCACTTGAGATTGGAATACCCATTTATCCTTCGCAGAGGTTGATTTTGTCGATTTCTTTAATAGTTAATGTTACACAAAATTCACCGCTGCCGATTGAAGACGACGGCCATGGTTTGCCGGCGAAAATGACTGCAAGTCACAGCTGGAATTTCGACGACGATGATGAGCGAAGAAGAAAAAAAAAGATGTTGAGGCAACTCAGTCATTTCACACAACAAAAATGAAGAAAAATCGCACAACTAGCGCGTGAGGGTCTTAATGCTTTGACTTGATTACACATGGTGGTTTGAGTGAATTTTTATTTGACTGAGGGTATTTGACAATTAGGTATTACACAGGGGTGGTATTTGCAATTTACTCCTTTATAATAGTTAATTAATTACTCTTTTTATATTGTCGTCCGTCCGTATCACCTTTCAATTGTTTCAAACACTAATTTTTATCAACAAATAACATAATTAACATTGAGAGAATTAATGAGAACGATGATTAATTTTGTTTTACTGGATTTTATAAAATTCATTCACATCTATAAATATTTTTAATATTGCATGTATTATTTATTTTTGAAATTGGAATAATATTTTGAATACTAATTTTTGCTTAGTTGAATACTACCTAGTTGAAAACCACAATTGAGTACATATTTTTAAGTTTTTTCTTACTTTAATACCAAAATAAAAATAAAAGTACAAAAATATCGGGCCTGCCGCTCGTTCCCCATCAATTTTTCTTTGA
>NW_012193567.1:119593-153197 GCF_000504015.1 Erythranthe guttata | reverse complement strand
TAATCGAAAGTTGTGTAGGTTTTGATTTCTTTTGTTTTGGGGTTTTTTAGGAGGGTTTTTGGGGAGGGAGAAGAAGGAGGTGGAGGAGGTGAGGGGTTTGTGAGTGAGGAGGGAAATGTTTTTTTTAGGTTTTTGATTATTTGGTTTTTAAGAAAGAAAAATAGTATTTGTAATATTTTTTGGTTTTAATTTTCATTAAGGGTATTAAAGTAATTTACAATTAATTATTTATTTTTTATTTTTTTGGTATTCAACTAAGCAAAAACTAGTATTCAAAATAGTTGTCCCCTTTGCATATTATTGTACTGTAATATTGGTATTAGTTATATATTTTAAATAAATTTTATTTTTTTAGCATTTTAATTAAAATGCCCGTTTCGGCCGCAACAGAGCCGCGGCGTTGCTATGGAATTGGAATGACAGTGCCGGCGGTGTTCTGGCGAACCAACCAAAGTGTGAAGAAGAGAGAGGAAATGTTGAAGAGAGTGTGTGAGGATGAAGAATGAATGGGAAGAAAAAGACAAAATGGAACTTTTCTTTTAGATATAAAAAGGGTTTAATGTTAAAAAAAAAAAAAAAACACCCTTGTGTAATCTCGAATTGCTGCAAAAACCCTTATGTTAAAAAAATTTAGAAAATATACCCCTATCAAAATTAGTCAAAGGCAATAAGACCCCTGAGAACTGACTGTGCGCTTCACTCGCCATGAATGCTAGTGGGAGTTCATTTTTTAACACGAAAATACCTAAATACCCCCATAAATTTCATAAGCACCAAAATGAAGTGTTTAAGATTTTCAATTGAGTCTTTTATATTTTCAATTAAGCCCTCTTCTTCAACCTCAAGAGCAGCCCACTTATTCACCGTGATTCTTTTCAGCAAACAACAAATATTAATAGCAAGAACTAATTGCAGATACAACAGTTCATCTTATAAATTAGACATGAACTGCAAACAGGTAATAACAACTTCAATTAAGAACTAATAACAACTTCAATTACAATAGAAAATCGCAAAGTGCAAACTGCAATAAGACATGTACATCCAATAGCAAAATAACTAGATGTATTCCCTAGTAATTTGTATACCAAGTTAACCACAACAACATACAAACTCAAATGATACTAAAAATTTAAGTGCAAACTCAGAATAGCAAAGCTCAAATCATACTAAAAAACATTGACTTCAAACTACATGCAAACCAAAATTTCATAAATTACCTAAATAGAAAAAAGCAAACTCAATATAGCAAATGCAAACTCATAATAACAAACTCGAAACAGCAAACTGCAAATTCGGTATAGCAAATCCACACTAGCAACAATCAAATGTTTAATCTCAAGAAATTAAAAGTCCATACTTAAAAACAGTTACATTTTTTTCAAATAAGCATAAACAAACTAATAACATTAACAAACGCTGCAATTTATACCTTATTTTGGGGATTCGATGTCATCATTCTCTTTTGATTTCCACGAAAAAAAAAAAAGAGGGGGTTTTGAATAAGTATTGAAAAAATCGAATAATCAAGTAGGAGTATTACTTACCGAGACTAAATCGTGTTTGAGCCATTGTAGGAATAGCAAACAACAAATGAAGAAACAACATAAGATGTCTCTTCACACAACAAACGATCTCCAAATAGCTATTGGAGATATTAATATTAAATGATATATTTCACCAAAAGCTTAAGCTTTTGGTTGAGATGGTCATTCAACATGGTATCAGAGCCAAGCCAAATGAAAGGTCTGAGTTCGAATCCCACAACCACCAATTTAAAAAGATTTCAAGTGCAAGGCTTCAAATGTAATTCGTCTGCAATTGTGGGGGCGTATTGGAGATATTAATATTAAATGATATATTTCACTAAAAGCTTAAACTTTTGGTTCAGATGGTCATTCAACAATAGCAAAAAAAAAAAAAAAAGTTGGTTCCACAATGTAAATAGCAAACAGAATTTTGTAAATTGCAAATGGTTCGAGGACCCTACCTATGGCAGACGCGATTCAATTTTTTGTTAGGGTTTGGTGTTCATGAATTCGATGTTTGGGAGCGATGGAATTGATGAAATTAATATTTGGGAGCGGTGGAAATGATGAAATTGATTTTTGGGAACGGTGGAATTTGAGATTTGAAATACATCATATAATATGACGTATTTCTTATAATATGACTCATATTAGGGATATTTTGGACACGTTAAAAATAATAAATTTACTAACAAATTTATGAGAATTTAAATTTATATAATTTGTGTTATTGTTTATTATTTTCTTTTTTAGTTTTTTTTTTTTTTTATCATGTTATGTTGTTTTTTTATATGAGCTATGTATTTCAATTGAAATGTCTTGCTTGTATTTCGTCAATTAAAGTGTGTTTCGTAAATGATTCTATCATTGTTTATTATATTTTATTAATGGCAATAGCGTATTAGTTAAGTAAATAAATGAACTAATCGACATTGATAAAAAAAAATATACAAATTAATTAAAAATAAGCATATTTATATTATTAGTATTTTAATTAATTAAAAATAAGCATATATATTAATTAAAAATATTTTTATTAATAATAAAAAAAATGAATTTAATATTTTAAAAACTAATTTAATAATTAAGACTAATGTATTTACAATAGATATGCTAATAATTCGGTAATCAGGTGCAATTAGTTAAAATCATTATCTATATGCTAATTAATAAAATGGTGTTAATTAACCAAATCCTATTTTCACCTCTATATTTGGCAAAAAAATAGGATTTGGTGGGAAAAAAAAATAGGAAAATGGTGGATGGGTGGGTTCCTTCACAAAAAAATTTGGTGGAAAAATTAGAATCGGGTATACGGTGATATGGGGTTAACCACGGTGGGAGGCTAAAACCAAATCTCCATAATTTTAGGTGCAATAAAAATATAGAAATTTTGGGTGGGAGGCTAAAAACACCTAAATTAGATGAAAAAAATGGCGATATAGTGACCGGTCGGAGATGCTCCGACAATGACATCTGCTTGTTTAGATTGTTGATGCATGTATATTCTTCAAAGATGTCTTTTATGTATGACATTCAGATGGAAGGTGTACGTGTTTTTACACCAACCAATCGACTGGGAGGGGTCTGGAGTTGATGCTACATTGTATAAGCTAGAATTCTCCACCCTACTTAAAAACATTGTTTTCAGGTACTCTATTTCATCTGTATAAGCTAAGCAATAAAATACAATTTCTCCTCAAAAATGATCCCATAAAAGAATTATTTGATACATTGATGAAAATTAATTTAAACCAAATTATTTCCCAAATTAGCAAATCTATGAACATACTTACACTAGAACAAAATTGTCACAAATGAAAACCCAAGTATATTTGCATAAGCAGCAGCAACAACAAAGTCCCATTTTGTCTCACTTGGAAAACATGTAAGTGCATCGATATTATTTTTGTGTGGACAAGAGATGATGGCAAATGCATTATGACATAGAATACAACAAGTTATCGCATTCACGTGAAAACTAGGTTTGGGCAACCAATGTTTTTACTGTGTGAACAACCAACTTGAGCCAATTGTAGGCATACGGAATTGCCGAGACATTAACTTGTTCACATCTTCCCTGGAATTGGTTCTGAATAAGCTTCATTCAACTTTGGCCTAAAAGACAACATGGAAGGTCTGATAAATCCGATCTTAATTCTTATTAAAGTAGAAAACCCGAAACATTATATAACATAACTATCAGGAGGACAACAATATATTTGTTCCTACCCCAAAAGTAGTATCATGATGGCTATTGCTTGCTTGGTAGTCTTGCAGACGGTCCACCATGATACTGGTGTTACTTTCTTGCTCTAACAACATCTGCCGTCAAAGTTAGAAACATTCAATAAATGATGGATTTGATATAAAAAGGAGAAAGCAAGTACCGTGTCAAGAAATACCGGATCGTTGTCCTCTTCTCTAAAAGAATGCAGTTAGTGCTCTTAAAATGAGAAAAGGCCCATTTTTTCCCCTGCTTCATGACAAGCAAGCTCAATCCAGATGCCAATTTGAAATTTTGAATTTGGGAATATTTTGCAGTGGAAAAGCGAGTAACTGGATCAGGAATTACAACCAAAAGAGCATCTTGTCCGACGCTCGCCTACTGAATGGCATAAGAACAGCCATTTATTTTGACGATGAGCAGCTGCTGTGCAGAACAAGTTCAAATATTTCAACACCTGTATACTGTGCTGCTGCTGTTTGCTTTCTTTTCACAACTTAGGAGGCCAAAGAGTGTTAATTAGGCAGCAAGTTGTGCAATATCCGGGGGGTGGCAGTTATGTAATTATTAACTTTTACCCTCACACTAAAAAAAACAACTCTACATACTCTTCTGCTATAATTACAACAATGAGGAGGAGGAATGCACTACAAAACTGTTGTGCCCCATCACCAGTCAGCTAATCAATCAACCAATGACGTTTCGAATAATTATAATTAGCATTTAATGTGTTGCAATTACAATAATCTTATTATATATAATGCTTCATGCAGGACCACCATCTGATATCGTCCCTTCCGAAGACATCTCCTCTCCATCATTATCTCCATCTGGCTGCTGCTTCTGCGGCGGATTTGTTTTGCTGGAATCCCCACTTGCTGTCTTCTCGTTTGAAACTATTCCTCCTTCATCAACACCACCATCTTCACTCATTATTTTCTCATCCGAAGCTGCTGCAGTTGCTATTGCATCATCCCCTTCTGACTTTTGTTGCTGCACTGGAGAAGAGGTCGAACCAACAATCATCGTACTTGGTATCTTTGACTTTTTCTTCTTCTTCTTCTTCTTTTGTTTGTTTTTCAGATCATGCAGAGGATACATAGGCTTAGGTGGAGTTGGTCCTGGGACTACAAATGGAGGAATTTGGGAGCAACCTTCTCCATACAATACACGAACAGATTGTGCAATTGCAGATAAAGTTGGAGGCAGCAGCTCAGACCGGGGTTTTTTACCTGGTGGAGGATCTTTTATTACTGCTTCTCGAAGCCAGTGTGGCAGTGCCCCACCTTTCATGGACATAGCAGCAGCCTCTTCCTCCTTTCCCTTTGATTTGTAATAATCCGGAACCAGATTATTACTAAGGCCAGCAGGAGGCAATATTCCCAACCCAGTAGTTACATCCATTCTTTGCTTCATCATTCTTTGCTGCAACCCGAGAGAATCCAAACAACTAGTACCTCCTAGTGAATCCAGCAGAAACGGAGGTGAATTCATAAGGGTACTACTTTCACTGGTTCCTGCTGCAAAAAAGTCTCTGGAAAACTTAGCCTGGAACATATTCACAAGTGGCTCATCAGACGATGGTGGTAGACCTGCAAGACCCAGTCTCATATCCGTCAAATGTGTCTGAAATCTCAGAGGCGGCGGCCCCCCATCATACTTTGTTCCGTGCAATGCCCGTGCCATCATTCCTTCTTCTGAGCAATTCCCGAGCATTGCTGCTCGTGCCATCATACCTTCTGAGCAATTCCCGAGCATTGCTGCTCGTGCCATCATACCATCAGAAACCATTGCATTTGCAGACTTTGGAGGAGGAGGAGGAGGCATCATAGACTTTGTCCCATCGATGATCTTTAGTTGTTCTTCCTCCCACCTTGCTGACAAATCCTCTGCAGTTTTGAACTTTGAGAACTTCAACCTGGGATCTACTAACATTGACTCCCAATTGCCCCTTCCATGTCTACGAATCCCTATCCACAGATAATCAAGCTCGTCCTCAGACCATATATCTATTTTTGATTTCTTTTTCAGCAGGTTGCTGCTCGACGACCCACCTCCAGTTCTCATTATGATATTCTCAAGAACCTTCCTGTGGTTTTCAGGAAATGACGAGAATGAACCCAAAGCTGGAGGAGGCATCTCATACTTTGCCATATCTGGTGGAAATTTGAGATTCGGCAACAATGGCAGCACAGGCATATCATGTACAGTGGTGGGCTCTGGAACTCTTGATCCCAGAGATAGGCTTGGGAACAAATCAGGAGTTGTACTTGGCTGCAAGTTTCCACCAGGAAATGAATATCTAGGTAGCAACTTCTCGTCAAATGGTAGCTTGGGCAATAGCATTTTCTCTTGAAAATTCGAAAAAGCTGCACTAGAGTTCCACGAATGCTCTGTTGCAGGCCCTTTACCTTTCCGGATATTCAAGGAATGCTGCTGCAAAAAACCATGATATTCAGATGAGAAACTGCAACTTTTTTCCCCAATTTAAACCCAACCAATTGATCTATAAAGAAACTTACTGGCGTAAAGGGCATATATTGATCAGTCTTCATGTGCTGCACCTGAGGCAAGTGATCAGGCAACATATGTTGTTGGGCTGGCATCGACTCGTTACCTTTACCAGTCATCTCATTTAACGGGAACTCCAGCCCGAGCCCGTGTTTGAATTGCCTTTGGTAAGGTTTTGGGAGTTTTCGCTGCAGCAACTCTGTTTTATTGTTAGGAGGAGCATTTGGTGCACAGAGTCCAATAACCGGCAGCAAGTTGCTCCGCATCGCATCAAGTAACTGATCATTGTCCCTGGAATATTCTGGAAAATGCCCTCTAGATGTATCTGGAAGATCTAAACGAGAAGGTTTCTGGTTAGACATCATCCTTCCCAGCTTGAGGGTTGAGTCAGTGATGCCATTCGTGGATTGGCCAATAAGATTCCTATCCTCCCAAGCAGCAACAACTGAAGATTGTTCTTCAGCAGGCTGAGCCGTTTGTATTTGTTCTTGAGGAATTGAACCTGGCAGCTGCACATATGGTCCCTGAACAGAAACGGGCGGCGGTTCATTTACATTTCTCCTAGCCAGTCTTTCCTTTTGTCTTGCACGAAGCTTGCCGCTGTTGAATAATAAGCACATTAGTTGTATACAACTTTTAAATGACCTTCACCAGGGTCAATTTTAACCCTTGAGGGGAAAAAAGAAAAAAGAAAAGAAAAGAAGAATTCTCTTGAATGAATGACACAGAAATAACAAAGCCATAATTGTGCATTTTATGTGCAATGCATGGGCAGAAATCTAGTCGACAAACAGCACTAACCAATAAATTCTATAAGCAATACACGTGTATGGATAATACACAAATTGTGCATTTTCTGTGTAATGCATGGGCAGAATGCTAGTCGACAAACAGCAATAACCAATAAATTCTATAAGCAATCCACGTGCATGGATAATATACAAATTGTGCATTTTCTGCGCAATGCATGGGAACAATGCGAGTCAACACACAGCACTAACCAATAAATTTTCTATAAGCAATACACGTGCATTGATAATGTACGTAATGCATCAATCTAGCGATTCGAAGTGGAAAGTAAAAACAATTCCCACTTATCATGGAAATAAATTTACAAGGCATCAACATATTTGCTTTCAATAATAACCTATAATCAATTGTCATGATTGAAGTATTCCAACAACATTATTAGAAATTATGTTCCTTACTGAAATTAATATGTTGTAAAAAAATTAATAACAATAAGTGTAGCATCAAATTTAAGGAAAAAAAAATTCAAATGAAAAATAGTCTTATAATTTCAAATCTTAATAAGATATTCATGTCATATAATAATGTCGATTAAAAGATAATCCGCAATCATTTTTGTAGCAAACTATCACTCACTATAGGCATTTATTCTGATAAACAAATTATATTATCGGTGTATGTTGCATTCAGTGATATGATATAGCCCAATATCTGAAAGTGCAAGATTTAATGATTTTGAAAATAAAACTTTAGCACATGATGTGTTAATATTGTAGGCATTCATTAAAACACATGAAAAGAGTGTTGAAATATGAATGAAGCCAAACTCACAATTTTTCTTTAAGAGCTCGTCCTGCTGGTGTGTACTCACGCTCGGGCTCTGGTTCACGCTCTGGTGCCACCTCTTCGACACCACCACCCTATCATATCACATGCCAAAAGTTACTACCATACATTCAAACATTGGAAGCAACAAACCTCTTGTAACATAATTCAAACAGAAGGTACATAAAACGTCAAATTATTGGCTACTCACAACAATAGTTGTTATTTGGCAGTTATTCTTGACTTTTCAAGGGAACTAAACTGAGGGTGCTATTGCCAGTTCAGCAGTGAGCCACTTAATGAAGAAACATTCAGTGGGGTACAAAAAAAGATGGCAATCTAGTATTCCTAATCACAGTATCATAACAATTTGCTAGGGTTTCATAGTCTCTTTTCTCTTGGTATTATTTATTTATAATTCTAGCCCAAGAGATGCTAGTTGTCTTTTCTCTTTTTCCTAATTAATCATGTCAATAAAATTCATACATAGGTTGATAGATCACAGAGAAACAAAAGGAGGGGCAGAGAGAGAGAGAGAGAGAGAGAGGTACTTCATTCAGTGCTTCACTAGGATGAACTACATATGCCTCTCGGTAAGAAACAGCTTTTCGTTGGCGTTTTCCTCGGCCAAGAGCTGCTTCCTCCTCGGTTTGATATTTTTCCCATCTAGAAGAAACCATAAGCAATGCGTTATGAGACTGGGGAAATAAATTTCGCAGTAACACAAATTCTTAAAAGTACTAGATGCGACAAAGAGAACACAAATACAAGAGACACTAAACAATGGAAAAGGTAATAAAAGGTTGAGCTCTTCTTCACCTAACTCGCAGAAGCCTGTCCCATTCATTTTGTTCATTTGTGCCAACCAAATTATCAGCAGCTTTCTTTTCAGAAATCTCTTCACTTGTGTCATTAATTGCCTCAGCAGCTGATACGTTCCCAACTTGTTCTTCTGTTAATTCGTCATTCCATTCCAGTGACTAAGTGAAAAAATAAAAAGGGTGATGGACATCCAATATTAGAAGCAGAAATAGTTCACACAGATATACTAGCCATATTCAAAAACAAAAAAATTATTGTGTGTGTGTGTGCGCGCGGATCGTGCCACAAGCAGAATTGAAGGCAATAAAAAAAGGAATGATGAAATTACAAGCAATTTGATGATACCTTGACGGAACCAAGCATGTCATTTTCTAATCCTGATTCAGCATTATCTGGTGAACCAGACTGAATGTTTGAGCGGTCGAGCAATTTCATAATAGCATTTTCATCCCAGACAATCTTGTTACTAGCATCAGCACATTTGTCTTGGTATACATCTCCAAGGCCACCAGTTCTTCTCCTACTACTACTACTAGTACTAGACTCTATCTCTGCAATTGCTTCATCGTTTTCACCATCTTTTCCAGTCATATTAGATTTATCATGAAAAAGTTCTTCTGTTCCCCACTTTAGGATGTCTTCCACCTCTTTCGGTG
This sequence comes from Erythranthe guttata, assembly GCF_000504015.1. Next base: position 143,877 of record NW_012193567.1, on the reverse strand, counting down.
ATCCAGACTTGTTCACAAAGAGTTGGTCAAGCATCAGCTTTTTCTTTGCTAGCTGCAAGATACGCTCTTCAACACTAGCACGCACAACAAGCCTATACACAAGAAGTCTTTTTGACTGCCCTATTCTATGAGCTCGATTCATAGCTTGGATATCGGCATGTGGGTTGAAATCAGAATCATATATAACAACGGTATCAGCAGTTGCTAAGTTGATGCCAAGGCCACACGAGCGTGTTGATAGCAGGAACACAAAGCGACTCTTGTCTTGGTTAAAACGTGCTATTGCAGCTTGTCGTTCAGCCACAGAAACGGAGCCATCAACTCTTTCGAATGTCCTAGGACCAAATTCTATATTCAAGTAATCCTCAAGTATATCAAGTAATTTGGTCATCTGTGAAAAGATAAGAACTCTGTGGTTATCTTTGTGCAACACTTTAAGCATAGAATGCAGCAGAGTCAGCTTGGCCGACGCTTTTATTCTCATTTCGTGAAGAAATTCCATCGATCCAGATTCAGGCTCAGTACCTGGAATGAGATAAGGATGATTGCAGACCTTCCTTAACTGCATCACTATGTTCAGCATTGATTGCTGGGGAGCCCCTTTCCCTATGTTGCGTAATACCTGGTAGTTCTTTGTAAGCATAGCACGATAATATTCTGCCTGAATAGATGACAGCTCAACAGGGACTACTCGTTCAATCTTGGGGGGGATATCCCGCATAGCATCCTTTTTAAGTCTACGAAGCATATGCGGAGCAACAAGTTTCTTCAGCTCCTCAACTTTTTCTGCAGTTGTTAGATCATTAAATTTCTCCTCAAATGAAGAGAGGGAAGGAAATGAAGCTTGCTGCAAGAAGTTGAGCAGATTGTACATCTCCCCTATGTTGTTCTGAAGAGGAGTACCAGTCAACAGTACTCGATGCTGGAATGAAAATGTATTCAGCAAGCCAAACAGCTTACTGCTAGAATTTTTAAGACGGTGACCCTCATCAACCACAAGAACTTCCCAAGGAACTGCACGTAAATGAGAGGAATCACATAGAACCATTTCATACGTTGTCAAGAGGACGTTGAATTTGAATGCAGATGTTTTCTCCTTCAATCTTTTAGGATTATGGGCATGCCATTCATATTGGCGAATCATGGCTCTTGCTCTCGTGTTACCGTGATATTCTACAACGTTCAGGTGAGGAGCCCACAGCGCAAACTCTGACATCCAGTTGGGCATTGTGGATAAAGGAACCAAAACAAGACAAGGAAGTTTAGCTTTAAACTCACAGTACAGAGACGATATGAAAGCACACGCTGATATTGTTTTCCCAAGCCCCATTTCATCCGCAAGTATTACATTTCTTGATCGATGCCAGCTTTTACGCAACCAATTCAGTGCTTCTAGCTGATGCGGAAATAAAGCACCTCCAACTAGTTCTTTAGGCTGTTCTGTCAGAGTAAGTACCTCGTTTTGTAGGAGGTCACCTTTCCGGTGCCTACTGTCAAGGTTGACAGTGTCATTCTCCAATGTTTGTCGTTCGAACGTGACGAACAAATCAACCAAGTGAATTGACTTTGCAATAGCAGCTTCGTCCATTCTTTCCCAAGTACATTCATCATAAGGAAGACCATTCCATTTCACATATGCTTCAGTTACACCATCAATGGAGGACCTAGTAGCAATTACTCGCTGTGGCGACTTCCATTGTTCCTTGCACAGAATCATTGTAGCTGTCCCATACTTTGCCTTGTAATTCTCCAGTTTCCGTTTAGCCAAAACCTTCAGCTCAGACTCAGGAATCCAACTGTCATGTATATGAGATTTGCCCACCCACTTTACCAAAAACTCATATGAGATATCGGACCCTACAAATTTCTTTTTAGGAGTAGTCGTCATTTTCTTATCCTCTACATCCTCCTTTGTGATTCCTTTATCATTACTGGTACAAGTCTCTAAGACTGTATCGGCATTCTCAATTTCTGGAACCTTCTCGACAGTTTTGGCTGCTGCACTGGTGGACGAGATATTGTCATCTTGACTTTTGTTTTCTTGTACTACCATGGAACTAGAACAGTCAATTTCTTTACATTCTTTGGCTACTGATCTTGTGTACACTTGTAGCTTGTCTTTGTTCATAATATCTTGTATGTTCCTTTCCACACCAGAACAGTTGGCAATATCTTGAGGATCATCAGCTGAGTTTCCTACATCGAACACATCCGGATTTTCCTCATCAGATTTACTGGGATGTTCTGCAACTAATGAATCTGCTAAAGGTGGGTCATCGTCATTGACCACCGCATTACAACCAAAATCAACATTATCACCATGGATTCGACAACCAACAACTCGATCAACCTGCTAAAATAAAATTAAGACACAATGTCAGTCATTTTTATAGTTGGAGCAAGATGAGATTTAGTAAAACACTGGCAGCTAGAAACATCAACTTCTTTGTTACCTGTAGAATTCCAGTAGCATTATCTTCATATCTCAAGGGTTCAACAGTAATTTTCACAGCGTCCTGTGATTCAAGTGAATCATGGGCTGCTTCTTCAACCATCTGCATCAAAGACCATATTATGGAAACAAATAATAGAGAAAGATATATGAATCATGCATGATAGTATCAATAACAAGAAGAGCTAGAAAAACCATCATTTTTTTTAGACACACTAACTATAGGTTATAATTTATGAGCAATAATATCATCTAAGGCATCATATATTTCCTCCGACTAGTATTACACTTGCTATTTATCAATTCTTTCCCGCAACTTGTTCCCAATTCAATCTACTACAGTTTTAGCAGTCCAGCCCAAACAAAGTGTTTCATTTATTTTCTCAAACCATATAGGACCAGAAGTCTAACAAATGATAAACATGCATGTCAATACTTTTAAGTTTGAACCAGAATTTGAAGTTATGAAAGTTAAAATTATGATTTAAACATGAGATAAGCTCAAGAAAATGAGAATATGGATGATAAAACCACAAGAAAAAACAATAATAAAAAGAAATAGACCTCATCATCCTTCAGGAGGATATTAACCATATCTGCACAGGCAGCTATTTTACGTTTTGGCTGTGAAGATTTGCCATTATTGTTGGTGTTCTTTGATTTGAGCAGACCTTTCTTCTTCTTAGTATCTGAACACCATTTGGCATTGTTGGTCTTTGACTTCTTTTCAGTATCATGGGAGTAAGCTTTATTATGCTTTCTTTTTCTGGGTACTGGGGTGGCAGCTTCCAATGCAAGGACAGGTTCGCTTCCTGGTGAAAACTCCACAATAGATGTCTCATTATTTACTTCAGGAGATGCCTCTTTCATCTTTGACTTTTTTTTCTTCGACGAAGATAAAGATCTTTTAACAGGGGTAATTGACTTCTCCGCTTGTATATGCAATTGAGACACTAATTTTTTCTTCTTAACATCAGCATAAGATGAACCAGCATCCAGAGAACCATCTTCAACGGGATCATTACCACAAATGTCATTGGATAAAGATTCCAACTTCTCAACTGTTCGACTTCGACGAGATACAGGCAATTTTCCTTTGTCGGAATACCTTTTCTTACCAAGAATAGGAGTTTCAGATGCTTGGTTAGCCTTGTCAGATGCAGACGATCCAGACTCGGTTTTTGATCTACGGATGATGATTTTCGTCCGTGCGCGTTTTGAAATAGGTTCTAGTTGGTTCATGCTCTCCATACATGAATGTTCAGAACAGCAAGTTGGGCATTCCCACTTCCCGTTTGGAATATTCTTCAGAGGATAAAGTAACAAATGAGTGTCTCATTGCATGTAAATAGGAGGAGTAGAGTAAAGCATAAAATATAATCAGCATACCTTCAAAGCAGGATCTAAACACTGAAGATGATAAGTACGGGGACATGTATCACAACAAAGCAACTCTCCACCAAGTTCACAGACCACACACTCGTAATAATACTGTAATAATATGAAAAAACAAAGATTCAAGATACGAGTAAATTCCATTAACCTTCATGTGGCTTAAAAGCTGGTAAATAAAACACAGAAAAATACAATCAAGAAACAAGCCGGGGGTTCTAAATCATTCATGCGCGGAGGCAACATCTGTATTATCCATTTCAAGGAAATAATGATAACTTACTCCATCATTGCCTTTCCTCTTGCCAGAACGTTGACCGAGACTATCATCCTCTTTCAGCTCTACAGAGTTGTTGACTTTGCCTTTGTCTCTAAACTTAGCTGGAAGCTTTCTACGCTTTCGTTTCAACACCCAGTTTCTGTTAAGCATTGAACTATTTTCTGAACCGTTGTCCTTCATTCTTACATTTATTCACTGCAACCAAAATGTTTAAGTTATAATTGGCAATGGATACACTCTATTCAGGAGGTAACCTTATATATAGAAAGGCTACTAATAATAAATGAGATCATATACAGACTCGTAATAAGTGAATGTAGTGAATGCTATAACCCTAATGCAGCGTCAATCAGTATACGTACAAAATAAGGAAAAGGCCGCACACGCTTTATAAAAATGACTTAGTCAACATTGGCAAAAAAGTAAATATGACGCATAGAGTGCTTCAAACCACATGCAGAGCTCAAATAAGATCCCTATGATGATGATCAGCCAAATAATGCAGAGAACAAATGAGACATTTTAACAGACTAGCCATGCAACATTCCGGGATGAATGCGCATGAAAAAGGGTTGACGTCAATTGACAAACTAAACATTGTTTAAAAACAATCATATGATATTTTTATAGCAAAATCATGATTTCGGAGATCAAATCAGTAGTTTCTATACTGAAAGTTGAGTTAAATACTACATTCTATAAAGGGTAAAATTCATTTTGCACCCGTGTCAAATACCCCCTGCCGTTAACCTTTTTTCTTGAATCCGTTAGTCAAATCCTTTGACCCACCGTTATAAAGATCCGTTGGCTTTTTTTTTGACGAAATTACCCCCAATAATCTCTATATATAGATTGTCTAGTTTTAGCCATTTTTTGACCAGATTTTCCCACTTATTGAGCTTCTTTTATTACTCTTTTCAGCATTTTTTTTCACTCTTTTCACCCATTTTTTCTTTTGTTCTTGAATTCTTCATTTTGTTTAGTTTTTTTCCCTACATTTGTCCATTTATAAAGTCTGGCAAAACAGAAACCACCCCTCCGACATACTCTTCAGCACCATTTGTGAATCTCCCTTTACGATTGATCCTTATAGTAAACAATTGGTCGCTCATTATTCCTGCATAAAAAAAAAAAAAAAAGAAAAATCAAATCGATAAAAATAAAGCTTTGCAGATTATGATGGCAAGACCCACCCAAAAAAAAGAAGTGAAAACCCCTAAAATCTAAAAGAAATGCTAAATCAAAATAAAACTCTAATGAACCGCAAACTAAAAACAAAGATTTACAGACATTGCATAAGATTTTTTTTTTTAATCTGAGTTGGAGAAAATATACACTCTGCAAAAGAAATGAAAAAGAAAAATTCATTAAAGTCCAAGCATAAAATGTCATACAGGTTTGAGAAATCTATTACTATGGCAAAAACTAAAAAAATCAATAAAGTTGAGAATTCAAACAAGACAAGATATTACGTCTGCTATTTATATAGCAATGCAATAAATACTTCTGCTATTTGAAATTAAACATAAACCCTAAAATCAAACAACACTAAAATCGACAAAATTCTCTACTTTGAACGAATTATGAAAAATGTCAATAATCCACAAAATACACCTTATTTCTAGTTAAAATCGTGTCCTTAATCCTCGAAGTTCACCGGGTTAAAGAACCCCCAAAAAACATCAGTTCACCCAAATGTTAATCCCCTAATTGGGAAGGAAAAAGAAAAAAAACCTAAAACCAAAACTCGTACCTTCTTCTAGGGTAAGCAACCTTCGAATATGCTGCTCATTCAAGGTTTCTTCAACAAATTCCACAAAAATCTTGAGAATTATATGAAACTTTCAGGTGTTGTTTTCTTGCAAAATCGAAGAGAGGGAGAAGGAAGACCGGGAGAGAGAGAGAGAGAGAGAGAGAGAGGGAGAGAGAGAAAGTTCTACAGAGAGTGAATGACGTGAAAAACTTTGGGAATTTTCTAAGGCAGGGGTGTGAACCACCCCAGCTCGAGCCCAGCACTCTTTTGGAAGGCTCTCTTTTGGAAGGTTCGAGCTCGAGCTCGAGTTTATTTTGTTGAGCTCGAACTCGTCGAGTTTCTTGTTTTTTTATTTGAGCTCGAGCTCGAGCTCGTGTCCATTTTATCGAGATCGAGCCCAAGCTTATTTTCTTTCTTTTTTTTTAATTATTCTTAAAAACTATTGAAAAATATTACAAAAAATTGTAATTAATATATTTTTTATATTTATATTTTATTTTTATTTATTTCTATAATACTTAATATTATTATGCATAGTTTAAATAAAAAATAATACATACAAATTAAAAAAATAATAATAATAAACAAGGCTCGCGAGCCGGCTCGCGAGCTCATGAACAACTAAAACTGGCTCGAGCTCGACTCGTTAGAAAGCTCAAACTCGCGAGCTCGAGCTTTTTTCGGCCGGCTCATCGAGCTCACGAGTCGACTCGACTCGTTTACCACTCCTAGTCTAAGGGATGTAAAACAGGGTAAAATAGTAATTGCTCACTCAAATTTAACACTAATAATAGTTTGAGCATTGACGGTCAAAACTAGAGAGTATTTGATATTTTCCATACATCAAAGGAGTAAACGATACATTTCTCGAAGTACGGGGCTTTTATAAATCACCAATTTATTACAACACACAAACATGCACACGCCCATACCCGAACCCATGACCTCACACAATAATTTTGATAGTTCAAAATTATTAAGTAAATCAGAAGGTCTAATTGGATCAAAAATTATAATATATTTCCTTTAGATACTATGAGCAAGGCAAGTTTTTATGCCTTCAATTCTTTACGTTCTTTTACATGTTTCTGCTGAAGCCATGCATATTCTTTGCAAGAATCGTAAATCTTTTCTCGTTACTATTTTTCACGTCTAAACTTTCACAAACCTAATATACGTCAATTGTTTTCCAATTTTATAAGTTTCCACAAGCACGGTACTACACGTTCTTCATTTAATTCGAGTTGCGACGGATAGTATATGCGCTCTTCAATTACTTTGTCCTTTTCCCCCATTAACAGCTCCACGAGGCTTATATCTTTTAACGAGCGAATGACACAACCAATCAAAATTCAAAAACTCATGCTTAATTACATATCATTTGTGGCAAATTATCGAATAAAGGCATACCTAACTGTCGAATCTAAAAGAACAACAGAAATTGTAAAGCTAAAAAACTTTCCATGCAAAACTATAATCTTTAGTTAATCAATCACCATCTCCTGAAAATTAACCTATAACAAAAAATTGAGATGATTTAATCTTCAAGTAGAAACAATAAAGAACTGTTTTATACCAAAGATCTTTACGCATTTAATTCATGGAGATCAAATTGTGCTTCATCGGATCGAACAAAAACGTATAAAATAACAATCTCTCTCTCTCTCTCTCTCTCTCTCTCTCTCTCTCTCTCTCTCTCTCTCTCTCTCTACTCTACTCTACTCTACTCTACTATGTGTGCATACATACATATGTACATATTTTCGTATGGACTCTAGTTGTAAGAATACCGCTATCAAAAGTGGTTTGAGGATTATTGTTAGTGCAGAGTTGATCGTCTTCACATGAATTGGTGCATTTAAGAAGATATATATAATTTCTAAGGTCCAATTATCAACACTAGTATAATTATTTGTTAAATCATGGGGTAGATTTACTTGCCAAAAACGGATCGCTTGGATATTGATCAAGAGAGAAATTAAGTCGTAACGTTTTAGCAAGTAATATGTATAAAGGGAATATTTTGCTATTAATAATGTGAATCTAATTCACCATGACTCTAGACTCTGTTTCTGGTAATAGAATTTTAAGATGGAAACAAAGATTATGGCAAAAATAAATACTTACTTCTTCGATTGGTTGACATACTCTTTTTAGGCTTTTGAGTTTTAGATAATAATAGCAGCTTATGCAATCAAGTTAACCAAATGTTAAAGGTGATCTACATTACTTTTTCCTCTCTTCGGCATGTTTTTATTTTTCCTTCCACAATAATTAACAGCAAAGTGTTCAAAAGCAAAATTTAAGATGGTGTGTATTTATTAGATCTATATAATTATCGGTGCTAATTAACTAATTACTCATAAATTTACGATGAAATCAAATCAGTGAATATATATCATAAGGCATAAATTACATATTATTTAGAATATGTTATAATTTATATGCAATCCATGCATTAGTTAGTAATTCTATGTACCCTAAGTGTTTGCATGACTTTAAGTGAATTGTGTAATCTATTTAATCCACTCGCATGTATTACGTGAATTATAATTTATGGGCAAATGGCAAATAGGCCCATAAGAAGGGCACTTAATTCAAAAAGGGACATCTAATTTTTTTGTCTTGTAAATATTTCCAACTCATTCAAACTTATTTGCAAATAAGGAAAATCATTTTATATATACCAAAATTACCTCCAATTCATTGAAACACAATTCAACTCAAATTTCATAATTTACACCCCAATTTAGCTCAATTTCACCAATTAACTAATTTTGACCATAATTTCAATTTTGACCCCAATTTTGACCCGCCACCACCAGAGACCGCCGGTCAGCCGTCGTTGACCGCCAGTCTCCGGAGTTGACTTTCTTTTTTCTTTTTTAACTTTTTCTAAACATTTTTTTTCTGAAATTTTTTTCCGGTAGGTCAACCGCTGTTGACCGCCGGGTCTCCGGCGTTGACTTTTTTTTTTTTCTTAAACAAAAATATTTAAATTACTATTACTGTCTTGGCTGCTAAATTACTGTCTCCAATAGTTATTTAACTGTCGGAGACAGTAACTTAACTGTTAATTGACTTTTTTTTCTTAAAAAAAATATTTTTATTAATATTACTGTCTTGGCTGCTAAATTACTGTCTCCAGCAGTTATTTAACTGTCGGAGCAGTAATTTAACTGACCCTTTTTTTTGAAATTTTTTTTTCTTAAAAAAATTATTTTAATTTATATTACTGTCTTGGCTATTAAATTACTGTCTCTCCAACAGTAATTTAACTGTCTGAGACACTAATATTATTGTATTAATTAATTTTATCGTCTTGGCCTGCATTTTTGCTGTGTTTGACTGTAATATTATTGTCTTCGGCCGTAATATTACTGTCTCATGCAATAATATTACTGTTTGGGACAGTAATATTAATAATATTACTATTCGAGAAAATAATATTCATAATATTACTGTCCCAAACAGTAATATTACTATCAGACACAGTAAGTTAGCAGCCAAGACAGTAATATTAATTAAAATATATTTTTTAAGAAAAAACAAAATTTCAGGAAAAAAAAAGTCAACGCCGGAGACCGGCGGTCAACGGTGGTTGATCGGCAGGAAAAAAAATTCAGAAAAAAGTTTTCAAAAAAAAAAGTCAACGCCGGAATCTGGCCGGAAAAAAAAATTCAGAAAAAAAAACATTTTCTGAAAATAAAAATATTTTTTCAAAAAATTATTAAAATGGGGGTTAATGTGATATATTTGTTTAAATCCGAGGTCAATGTGTAATATTAGGAAAGTTAGAGCATAATGGATGAATTGATAAGAATTATAATAGGGGTGAGCAAAAAAACCGAAAAACCGAAAAACCGAACCGAAAAACCGAAAAACCGAGCCGTTTTAAACCGTACCGAATAGCAAACCGCAGGTACGGTTTTTTATTTTTGAAATACCGAATTATTCGGTTCGGTAAGGTGGGAAGGTAAATAACCGAACCGAAAAACCGAACCGAACCGAAACTATAAAATGACTTCATTTTATATAATATATGTATTATTTTACCCTAATATTTATTTTCTATCTTTCAATTACTTATCAGTTATCTCATTCTAAGCATTTGTTCATAAATTGAGACATTGTATTTTATTTATTAAGTAAGTAAAAATTTACTTGTGTTCATGGTTTTAATAATGTGGTAGATGAAAGTAGGAAAAAAAATGAAGCATAATACATCATCTAAATTACGCAAGTCCTATGAAATTAAAGGTTTTATATTTTCATTGCATTAGTAAGTTGTGAAAGTAATTGTAATTGTATTTTTTTGTTTGTACAACAACTTGAATATATATTGACACTTGAACCGAAAAATAACCGAAACCGAACCGAAAAAACCGAAACCGAACCGAAACCAAAAGAAACCGAACCGATAAAAAACCGACATACACGGTTTTTAATTTTACAAAAACCGATATATTCGGTTCGGTTCGGTTTTTGGCTAAAACCGAACCGAACCGAACCGACCCGTGCACACCCCTAAATTATATTATGGATGGTATTTTAGACTAAAGACATGGGGATGAGTTTATTTGAAAGACTGTTTTTTTTTTTTTTTTTTTTTGTGTGGACTAATGTGCATTTAAGTCCCTTGTGATGGGCCTATTTGACATTCGCCCACAATTTATTATGCAGCTTAATTGAATTAAATAACTCATATGCGCTCATAATTTAATTAATCTAATCTATGATTAACAATTAACTGATTAAGTGTTTCATAAGTGTTTCATAAGTGTTTATGTGAATTATAATAAGGGAAAATATGCAATACCCCTTCTAATGGAAAATATTTTGAACTAAACTCAATTGACTTTTAAAGACTTTTTCTACACCCAAATTTCATTCTTAATTAGTGAGACCCCCTGGACTAGTGTGAGAAGACAAATATACCCTCAACTACTATAACCCTAATTATTTCGCCACTTCTATCACTTACATCTTCTCTTTTCTCCACATCTCCACCTAAATCTCTCAACTCTCTCCGAAAATTCCAACATTCCCCTAGTGCCGCTGTTGCCGCCGCCACTTCCTCCTTCGTCTCCACATAAATATCTTTCTCTCTTGTTCGTTATCTCTCTTGAATTCTCTCTCTTTACACCACCATCATGTTCACATAGATCTGATCTACACCACCACCGTCGCCGCTCGTTGCCGCCGCCGCGTTCTTTGTCTCCGGGTAAGGCTTTTTCTCTCTTTTTCATTAACCCTCTCGATTCCTCAGTTTTTTCTTTCAGATTTGTCCACCACCGTCGCCGCCTCTCCCACTCTCGCTTTCGTTCACCGCCGCCACTGCCGTTGTCGTCGACTGCCCTCCTCTCTTTCGTTATATTTGTTATTTTTTATGACAAAATTAAATTAAAAAGATACTAGACATTACTTATAAATAGTTAAATCAATTATGTAACACATTATGTCAATAGTTAAGCAACCGATTCAAATATATGAATAATGTTTACTAATTGAAAGGATTTGAACTTAATCGATTCAAATTTTACTATTTGATTAAATTAAATATTAAAAGAAAATTCACAATATAGTATTTGTAGTATATAATTTTATTTTAAAGTGAGAAAACTACTAATTGGAATGAGTTATAAAATTTTTCTTCTTCTAAATAAACATATTATTTTATTTTTTATTTGGATTTGTCACACTATCGATTTAATAACATAAGTGAGTTTGAATTAAGTTATGCATTTTTTTTATATTTAATTGAGCATTCTTTACATTGTTAAATGGTGGAGTTTATTAATAATTCTAATACTATATAATTAATTATAGATGTTTGGCGTATTGAACTGCTATTATTTATATTTTTCAAACTTTATTATATTAACTTTGTTAATAATTTATTTAATATCATTTAATAATAATGAATGTTGCAATTAATATTTTAATTAACAGTATTTATACAATTATGGTTAAATACATCATAATAAGTTAATGTGCTTGGATTGTTAGGAGTGATAAATGTATTAAGATGTCTCAAGTTCTATCCCTAATGAATGCATTTTTTTCGACTATTTATCAAATAAAACTCGGTCATAATGAATTTAAATTAATTATTTAATTAAAATATAGTAGGGGGTAAATTAGACAATTCAATGTTAATCAATTTTATATTAATTTAATAAAAAAATAATCGAAGGATAATTTGGTAAAATAATTCATTTTTTAGAACATATGCCATATTATTTTTCTAGGGTCCAGATTTAATGTTAGAAAATTAATGGTGATTAATGCATATCTCATAAAAGTTTAGAACATAGGCTGTCTCATCCTAGAAAGACCCGAAATAATAACTGCCTAAAGAAATAAGTCTCAGAACAGAAGGACAAACCTTGCATCTTTTAGAGAAAGAAACTTACAAGTAAATAAAAACACGAAAGCCCTCGTTGATGCCTTGTTTCTCTGCCACTATCAATGTTAGCTGCAGGCAGCGTAAAGAAGGCGGCCCAATATATCTCTTTTCAGCCCAGAAAGCATCACAACACACAATTAAAGCTAAAGCTGAACCACCACTAAACCTTGTCAAATTTTCTGTAAAGTCAAGAATGTTATGTTATGTATTAACATAAGAATACAAGGAAAAGACAGTACCTTGCCAAGCTCGGTTAGACCATCTTGTAAAAAACTTTGGAATGACAAGAACATGAACTGGAGCTTCTGGGTCTATATCTCGAAAAGCAACAACAAATCCAAATATCTAAACCTATAGCTGAAATTTTGGTCGGACTTGTAGGAAAAGAATTAGATGAAAACATAATTAATAAGCAGGTTCGAACGTTGTTGGTGCATGCCCCAGTATCAGCATTATTATTGACTTCTTCATCGCATCGCTTGTAGCACTTACAGATGACAAAACTACTCTGAAAGATGCTAAGTACATGACGTGTGTATGTGAATGAAAATGAATAGAGCAGGTCTATGAATAAGATAGGAAAGTGCTCCATTAGAAGATTCAATAAATTTCAAAGCTCGAACAAACATTGTTTCAACAACGACACGACGCCGTTTATCAGTTCAATTCAATTCCAGAAAATGAAGGAGAGATAGCAAAGATTGATAATTATGAAGGATAAAAGGAAAGCACCGTAACGGAGTTTCATGCACAGAGAGCAAAGCCATTACTAATTAGAAGTATTTACACATGACATTGCATAACATGTTTGTTTACATATAAATATCATCTTCAACGAATTTTGATTCATTACATACAAGCTTTATATTATTTATGTGCAGATCGAGGAAATAAGTGGGGCAACGATCTTCTTCATTCTATGCAGTAGTTGAGATAGATACAACATTAAGCTCCACATGCTTTTTACCCTCTTCATTTTCTTGTTCAACCTTAAAACTCGCATGAGCTTCTTCCATGGATTCACCACCGCCACCGCCAGCAATGCGTGCCGCCACATCAATTGAACCCACCAAAACAACATCTTTTCCCATACTAATATTTTCTTCATCTGTAATAATATCCCATTCTTCTCTTACATAACTAACCTTCAATCCTCTTTCCATTTCAATAGCAGCACTTGGCAGTACTACATAGTCATTTACTGGATTGTAAAACGGGTCGTGATCCGCATTCAACCAGTGCTTCACTATTCTGAACACATGTCTGTCACACAGTATTCCCCTGTGGTCCCCACTCACCCCTACCCTTGCTTCCGCACGAAGCCCGTCCCCCTTTTAACAATACAAACCAATCAACACTCACAAATGTCATTATTGCAACCTCAGTCAGATTAATTTTCACATATCTTAAAAATATTTAATTACTTACTTTTGCAGATTCTGCTGGAACTGTTCCGTCACCATCAACATATACGTACTTGGCCTACGTACGTGTGTGTAATTCTTAGAACCAATGAAATAATTTAATGGAATATCAACATTGTGTGTGGTTCATTTAACTAAGAAATATACCTGGAGAGTAGGCACTGCTCGCAGATCTGTGACGGGGGCATTCTCGCTTCCATAGCTGCAACAGAGTACGATATATAATAACAATTTTCATAAATCTTCTTACATTCTATTCTACTATTAATGTTCAATGTTTGTAAGTGTGTCAAGTACCAAACACAATGAGGGGTCTCATTATTTGTGCCGTAAATATTGTAGAATTTAATCTCTTCATTTGGAAGTTGCGCAGAGCTCAACAACTTGCGTGTCTCGTTAGCCCATTTTAGAATCTCTATATTGAATGGTACGGCAACATCAGCACCATTATAACAGACCTGCACAAAAGCCAGCCAGGAATACTAATGTCGATCTATATAACACACGTACTGTAAGAAGATATACATATAGAGTATAATTATTAAAACGAATATCTAAAAAAATAAGGTCATAGATCGCTCACCTTGTTGATTGAAAGAGCTTCCGTAAAGATCTGGATAGCTTCTACAGGAGGATAAGATTCAAGGGTTACGGTGGTATTCCCATCATCGTCAGATTTCTGTCTCCATATTTCAACAAGTGGAACATTTTCCCATTTGAAATCTAAACAGGCCATCAATTCGTATATTGATGGGCACTCGAGCAGCTGGAAAGAAAAAAAGGAAGACATTAAGACGTCTCTCCAAAGAGGGGGGAAGTAATATACGTACACAAGTTGGTGTAAAAAAGTTTGTACCAATTGTTGCATACTCCATTTTGAAATAAAAAAATTCTGTTTCCACCCTTCAACAAATGATGATCCATTCAAGAATGCGGAGGTTACGTATCCAGGTGCACCTGTTTGGGTGGTCCAAACAACAAATAAATAATTATCAAAGAGTGTAATTTTTACTTAGAGAAAAACAGATCAAAATTGTCTCCCATACCTCGAAATGGTGCTGCTATAGCAATCCAATTTTTGACATACTTCTCAAAGATCTGGAAAACAATGCCATCAATATATATCGGTTTCCATAATTGTGTATAGTTAATAATGAAATCAAAATGGAAAAAGAAATTCAGTATTACATCACTATGCAGGGTCATAAAACATTTAATGAGAAGACCACCCATCGAATGACTTATTATGTTTATTTTCTTTCCTCCAGAAGCAGTATATACCGACTCAAGTTTTGATGCCAGGCGATCCAGTGTTCCCTGAAAACTGGAAAACAAGTAGAGCATCATACATAATTCCAAGTTAAAATCAATGAAATACATTAATTCCAATATGCATGCAAACTTGTAGTGATTATGGCTATAAACACACAGATAGAAGTATGTTTAGAAAGAAATAAAAAGTTACCGATTGCTTTGGCGGAAATCATATCCAAAGCCAAAGAGTGTAGTTCCTTCTTGATAGCCCCAATTAATAAATTCGACAATCATGTCGTGAAAATAATACACACAATCGCTGCCAATAACCTGCAAAAACAAGAATTAGGTCGAGAGCAAAGATGCGGTTGGAGTAATGATTTGAATAGGTGGACTCTGACCATGTCGGGGTCCAAGGTGTCAATAGCATAAAGGCCATGTCTGTCTTGAGGAACCTCAATATGTGTGTCCGCATCTACGGTCTCACTTCTACCTGTCTCAACCATGATGCATTCTCTTAATTACCATCCCAATATTTGTACATTATTTGTACGTGTACAATACATATTATTCTAAATTACATAACTTTTCCTTCCTAATGAAGGTAAACTTTGTTGTTACATCTTAGTTACATACAGCATATGTCCCATCTATGTACATTAAAGATTGCAATATAGCATTCTTCTTATAATTGTCTTTCAACTAACAACACAAACTTATTTTGCAAAGTTGAGCTTATGAAACCAAACAAGTATGAGCTTATAAGTCATTATTTGACCCAAAAAAAAGTAATATCCAGATTGAATTAAAAAAAGAAAAAAGAAAAAAAACCTGTGGCAGGATCGAAGTGAGACCAAAGCTTGTCCCGGAACTCGTGATCAGCCCCAAGAATTCGGACCCAGACTCGCTCGGTGTTGCCGGTTTTAGAATCGACAGCGTTGAGAATGGAACCGGCGATGCCAGGCACGAAAAGAACCGGGTCGAGGGTGGGGTCCACGTAAGACTGTTCCTGGGTCTTCTTGCTGATCAGCTTTAGCAACTGCTCAACAGACTTCACTATGTCCTCCAACAACACCGCCATTGATTTCTTTCTTTCACAACTTCTCCGGAGAGGAATCTTTTATTATTATTATTATTATTATTTTTTGTTTGGTGGGCTTGCTTTTGTGGTGGTGGAGAGAGGAGGAAAGGCGTAAAGGGTATTTATTTATTGGTTGGAAAGATAACAAGTTAATCAATCATGCACTCAATTATCCGTGCATTGACCAATTAGCTTGGGGTTTTTTTTTTTTTTGCAAGAACTACCCCTGTGTAATCTTTAATTGCTAAAAAAGTTTCCGTATTAAAAATATTAGTAAGAAACACCCTATGAAAATTTCTCAAAGCTAATAAAGTCATTAACTGCTTATTGTGAGACTGGGTTGTAATTTTTGACCGGCAAAGACTTAAATACCCTTCTAGAAATTTAAAAAATTACAAATCCACCCCCAAAATTCCTATAAGCCCAAAACAAAGTTTTTCAAATTATCACTTCTGTCCTTGCATAGTTTATGAAAAGCCCTCTTCTTCACTACACCTCAAACCACCACTGTAATGTATCTAGGATTGCCCCTTCCACTGTATCTCCATTCACCTCACCCCGTAAATGCCCCCATAAGAAAACAAACATCTCTTTGTGCTTCCTTCACGACACATGATGATCCAAATTCCCATTAGATGAATACAAATCGAAGCAAAACTCGCCCCAATAATCCTCCGGCGAAGTGCTTTGGAGATATTTAAATTGGGTTTTTTAATTTTTATTTTTTTGCCGACTTTTCCGTTTAGGAGAAATCAAAATTGACGCGTTACGATGTGGTACCATTCGCGCCGGTGCAGTGCTGATGGGGAGGAAGAGTTGGGGGATCGATGTGGTGGTGCTGCGACGGCAAATGTTTGGTAAAGAATTTTAGTTGGGGAGGGGGTGGGGGGTTGGCTACGGGAAGAAGATGCTGTCAATTTTTTTTAATGTATATAATTTACATTTATGTTTGTTTATTTGTTTAGTTGAAATATTATTAAAGAAGAATTAGGGGTAGTTTTGTCCTTTCATTGAAGTCAACATCCAAATTTGACCCGCCCAAATTTAGGTATGGCACTTTAACCCGCCCAGCCCGTTAGTTAATGGGGCGGGTACGGATTTTAAAATTTTCACTTGTAGCGGGTACGGATTTTGAAATAAGCACTATTACCCGCCACACATCCAACTTGTTTATATATTTTTTTCATTAGTTTTGTATATTAATTTTTAGAGATATTTTAATTATAAATATTATAAAAAAAAATACAATAATGTGTCCGGGGAAGGTTTGATAAAATCAAATCCGAAAGGGCGACGGGGCAATTAGGAATGGAAAATTTTGCTAACTGTGTGACGGGTGAGCGCAAAACCCACCACGTACCCCATGGCCATTCCTACCCAAATTGATGTTCTACATAGATATTGTACATTAAATAATTGGGTAAATTACAAACACCCCTGAGGTATGGTCAAATTACAAAAACACCCCTCTTGTTTGAATAATTACAACCACCCCCCTCAACTCATCAAATTTAGTGGAATCTTCGAGATTATATTGAATATTATCACTTTTGTACCCGTTTTATCCCATTCAAACTCTACATTATGAAGCAAGATGATCATAATATGTGATTTTTAGCTTGTATATATATCAGTTTGTGGTGCATCGGAAACTGTATTTTTTACACAAAAAGAGTACAAACTAGATCACATTTCACGGAATCTAGATGACTATGTTGAATTTGGCACCATAGAGGTGGAGGTCTAAGAAAAAATCATAGTTGAGGGGGGTAGATGTAATTATCCAAACAAGAGGGGGATTTTTGTAATTTGACCATACCTTAGGGGGGTGTTTGTAATTTACCCTAAATAATTCAGTAACTCATTAATAAGTACGAGGGAATACATATGATGATTGATGATGGTCAATTCGACACCATCGGGCCGAACATTCCCAAACTAAGTTAGCGGGTTAAAAGCCTAATGGACTCCGAGAAAAGCTAGATGAGCAGACATGAAGGACAGTTCAACACTATTGGGCCGAACTCTCACCACTTTGAATCATTGGGTCGAAAACCTAACAAATCATGAAGAATTCGCTCTATACGCTTCGAGCTCGCCTGGTCGAAGTTGAATAATATAGGATTCAATGTATCTAGCAAAGAGAGTCCACCATCTTTGCCCCGTATGCCTTCGATAAAGATAAATAAGATGTGGTAGCTGGCGAGCTTATCTAATGACCGTTGCCGTTGGAAGACTTGGATTGGGGACTCTCCATAAATATTTAAAGGAAGATGTGACGTGACGTCCACTGTCGAAATACACTGTACTTTTTTTTTTTTAAATAAATACAATGACTTCCAATGAATACAACTACTCTCACTTAATTTCTCAACAATAAAATCAAATACACGTGGGTAACCGAAGTCCACAACTACAATCTCGTATAATATCTCTTGAACAACAATCACCTTTGAATACAACTAGAATACAAAAAGATTAAACTCTATAAAACATTGAAGTAACTTTACTCTTAAGTGCAGTCAACACAATCATTCACTTATAGCACCTGCCACTGAAGTCCAATGCAAGTGCTATAAAAACACCTTACTCTTGAGTCATGCTCAAGTCTTGAATGAGAGCTTTAGTATGCTCGACACTTACAACTCTCGAGTTCCTCTACGAGTTCCATCGAGGAATGATTCTCAAATCCGCACTCCAAACCCTCCAAATTCTGCTCCGAAAACAGGTGCGGCAGCAAGTCTTTATTTCTCAGAATTTTGCCGACATAACTCAAACGACTCCTAAAGTTCAGGGGCAGGCTGCACTTCTTGCCGTCTTCCGACCACCGTCAATGACCTCCGCCGGCAAAATACTCTACCATGGGGACGCTGACTTCCTGAGTTTTCCACTCACGTGACCTTATCGTTGAAAAACCACGCTTAAGGTTTCGTGCAATTCATCTCTCTCGGCTCAATTGAATATACTTCTTTTCCCTTTCAATTTTTCTTCCAACAAAACCTCTCAATCCTTTTCTTTTACTCAAAATTTCCATTATTTTATATAATCTTTCGATCTATAAACGAGAAGAGAGAAAGCGAGAGAGCAAAAGAGAAAGAGAGAAGAGAGAGAGAGAGAGAGAGAGAGAGAGAGAGAGAGAGAGAGAGAGAGAGAGAGAGAGAGAGAGAGAGAGAGAGAGAGAGCACGATATGAGAGAGTGAGAAACTGTTTGAGCTTATAAAGAAACGAAGAGAAGAGAAACTTATCGGATATGAAGAAGAAGGATGATAACTCGCACGACACGCGTCTCTCTCCTAATTTCATTGGTTAATAACACTCAATTATCCAATTAACAAGCCCCTCAATTGCTTAATGGCCAAGTTTACTAAATTAGAGAATAATTATTATGCTTATGCCCCAAAATTATCACATAATAACACATCAGCCCTCTAAATCTCATTATTAAATACAATAACCTTTGTGTATGTGTGTGTGTGTGTATATATATATATATATACTAGTAATTGTACCCGTGCGATGCACGGGACAACAAATTGCATTCTTTTGATGTTGTAAGAATATAAACAAACGTTTGATGTATCGTATGATCGAAATTCTATTATACTGGAACATTATTAAGTATACTACACACAAAAAAAAAAAGGACATAACTTTACTGTTAAATAATTTTCCAAATGAATTGAATCAGCTAATACCAGTAGATTGAAAATTTGAACCAGGAAAAAAATCATCAATTATGTCTTCCATGTTGAGCTTAAAAGTAATTAGATTTAATAACTAAGTTAACATAATCAAAACTAAACTATCGACAACATACCATCGTAAAAGGCCATCTATACATCTTGCATCGGAACTAAGCCCTTCTCCACTGCCTCATTTTAAGGTTGTTTTGCCACTGTAATTAACAATTGGAAAATTAAGAAACAAAAATAAATATAAACAATAAATTAAATATCGCATACAAACAATAAGTCTTGAAGGTCGACTTCCAATAGCTTGTGGCTCCGCCCATTTTTGGTTAATTTTCTCAAATCATCCCTTTCAATAACATGTCCAATAACATATAAAATGAAATAATTGTTATACATAAAATTTGAAAACTTTGGTATAAATTATTGAAACACATAATTTAACAAAATGAAATTACCTATAAGCCATGATGGAAAAAGATGTAAACTAATTGCCACACATGCAATAGGATGAAGAAGAAGATAAGAAACAAAATCTAAAGTCGGGTTACCAAAAGAAGAAGCCTTAGGTATGGAAGAAATAAAATTCAAATGTTGCAGACATTCTGTAAAACGATGTCACAAAATCCGCTAGGGATGAAAATCAGATTTATTTACCCTTTTCTGTAAAAATCGAAAATCAGATTATTATAAATAATATCTAGGAGAATTTGATGAAAATCAATAATAATATTTAAAATAATATTTCGGAGATAAAAATTTGTTAAAAAAATCAAAAAATAATATTTAGGAGATAAAAATCAAAAAAAAAAATATAAAATAATAGTTAGGAGATAAAAATTTGATAAAAAATCGAAAATAATATTTCAAATAATGTTAATGAGATAAAAGTTGATAAAATATGAAAATAATAATTAGAATAATATTTAGGAGATAAAATATGATTAAAATCAAAATTATTATTTAAAACAATATTTAGAAGATAAAAATTTGATAAGAATCGAAAATAATATTTAGGAGACAATAATCTGATAAAAAACGAAAATAATATTTAGGAGATAAAAAACTAATAAAAACATGATAAAACTCGAAAAAAGTATTTAAAATATTATTTAGGAGATATAAATTTGAAAAAAGTATTTAAAATATTATTTAGGAGATATAAATTTGATAAAATTCGAAAATAATATTTAGGAGATAAAAATCTGCTAAAAGTTGAAAATTATATTTAAAATTATAGTTAGGACTTAGGAGATATAAATTTGATAAAATTAAAAAAATATTATTTATAATAATATTTAGGAGATAAAAATTTGATAAAAATAAAAAATAATATTTAGGAGACAAAAATCTGATAAAAATAAAAAATAATATTTAAAATAATATTTAGGGGATACAAATATGATAAAATTCAAAAATAATATTTAAAATAATATTAAGGAGATAAAAATTGAAAAAAATTTACAAATATGACATTAGGGTTTCTTAGGGTTGCCCTAGCGTTTCTTTTATATATATATATATATATATATATATATATATATATATATATATATATTACGGGGTGTTACAGAAGATGTGAGATTTCACGCGCCAATCATAATCAAATCTTGCACGAATAAACAAGTCCTAAAATAGGAATGTTTCCTTAAAAGTTATCTATATAAATAAATGTAGGAAAAAACGATTAGATTTACGTGCATACACAATCAAAAATATAATTTTATACTTTCTCTCAAGTTCTTTCTCTTTTTACTAATTTCCAGTCGTTTTGTTTGTCTCCGTTGGTCATAGTCCTGACAATATGTGAGCTTTTCTGGCGGTAAAGGGAGTACTAGGGATCGAAAAAGGGCCCTGAAGGTGCAAATTTTGCTCCATCAATGATGATGATGGTGATTTGATGACTACTGACTATACAATGTTAAGTCTTAGAGCATAATTTAGTCACTGGGGTTAGTTTGGGACGATCTAATTAGGAATAATAATTTTGTAATTGGAAAATGAACAAAGCAATCTTAAATAAAGGTAAGAATTTTATCCCATAGCTTGCGTGGTGAATTGAGCGAGGCGAGAATATAATAATTAAAGGAGATACCTTTTTCCTCTTTTCTGATCACAATTAATTCACACTCTTGATCAGGAAACCACATCTGGTAGTGACGGTCATTCTTTTTTCTTATCATCACCAACAAATACAATAATCATGGCCGGGAGTGCAGAACGAACAACTTTATTATTAATCATTAATAAGAGAAATATATATATATATAATATTCAAGCTAGTACTATATATACTAGCAATCTAGCATGTGCATATATGCATGATCAATATATAAGTAAACAAGCTCTTGGAATTAACTAATTAATTGATACAAAATAAGGAGCCGGCTGGCAGCAGCAGTAGTAGTAGAAATTGGGCGTACGATCAATTCAATTAGTCAATTAGTGGTGGTGGTTAAGGAGGTAATTCATGTACAAAAGCATGGTGAATTTTGAGTCCACCCTTCCACTTGCCACTCCACACTTCATACAGACCAAAGTAAATCTTCTCATCTGCTGCTGCTGCTGCATTATTATTATTATTATTAATAATATCATCTTCTTTGTGCTGCTGCTGCTGCTGCTCGGACGATGACGACATGAGCTTTGCTGTAAGAGATATGTGATGATCATGAGATTGGTGATGATCCTGCATAGAATACTTGGTCCACTCAAATTTGCCGTCTTTCCCTCTCTTAACCATCACATACAGAGGTGAGCTCCCCCACCCGAAAGCATCTGCCCCTAGTGACACTTCAAACCCCACTTCATATATCTTTTCTGGACTCGTTTTCTCTACGCACCCCGTTACCTCTAGCCAGCATACTTGGTTCAATTCTACTGCACTTCCCCTGCATTCATTCATTCATTCCCATTATTAATTTAATATGTATCATCAATAATTAAATTATATATACTAGCTTGTACTACTATACTGTCTCATGATCATATTTAATTAATTTAATTTATAGATCGATCACTCACTCATCTATGGGTACGTTCCAGTACCGGGTGTCATTGCCCCAAACAATGTTAAGATGCCTTGCTGGGATTATCATCCGCTTCGTCTCATCATCTACCTGCACAAAACAGAACATGCATGGATTTATATATTATATATGTCAAGTATAGATGAATTCATGCCAAAAAGAATCATTCGTCGCTCGTACGTGCACGGATCATGAATTATATATATATCATCGATCTACTGTACGGTGTTATACCTTGAATTCTAGTGAAGGATTTCCTGCATGGTGTGGAGTACTCATGTTAGTGGTACCCATTAATTATTTCAACCCTCAGCAAACCACTAGATAAATTAATAAAATCAACTGATCATATGAATTGAGGATATATATACATATATATATATATATATATATATATGAAGCTTCAAATAATCAAATTAAAGGTGGATGACACGACACGTAAGAGTTGTGAGGGAATATGATTTCTGGCTTCACTTGGCAAAAATGATGATAAACGTATATTACAACCACTGCTTTTTGGAATATGGAAAAGAATGATTTTGACAAATTCAAAATGGCCCTGTCAACTTACACGATTTATATATTCCCCACTCCAACATTATTATCACTTTTATATATATATATATATCCCGTTAATAGTCACATTACGTTAGATACTATGTAAAGATTATTTTATCAATTAGCCGTCTTAGCTCAGCTGGTAGAGCGCGTGGCTTTTAACCACGTGGTCGTGGGTTCGATTCCCACAGACGGCGTTTTCAATTATTTTTGGGTATTTTTAATTATTTTTGGTTGCCACCCAAATAAAGCCATACATACTTTAAGGCCCAATATACGGAACAATGTTGCCTCAGGCCCAATATGAATTTTACAAATGAAATGGTCTAGTATCTAATTTTATAAATGAAATGGTCTAGTAAATGTAAGACAACTGTGTTATCTAGTTTTTGAATGATTATTTATTGGGACTTACTTTTCGGGTTTAAAAATTGTTATTTGTAGTTCAAATCTAATTCCCTATCTCTCTAGAAAAAACCCTTATCATTTACAATAGAAGCCAATTTGGTATAACATCATTTTTGTTGAAGTGATATACGAACACAAATGAGCTCATCGGATGAAGATCGAGATACACATCATAACGAAGTAAAATTTTTGTCATTTCGTTCGAAAAATCTGGACATAAAGGGCAAACGCTCAACCCGGCGCCCGAAGCTGTTTTACACGCCCAAATTGGGCGTGCAAAACCCCAGTCCCACGCCCAAACCGGACGTGTGTAACTGCTTCAGGCGCCCTACTTGGGCACCCCCCCCCCCCTCCCCCGGTTTTTTTTTGCTTTTTATTTTTGTTATTAATTTTTTTTACTCTTTTTTCAGGAAAACCAACACAATACGGCTGAAGTTGAAGTCGATCATACTGATTATTTTACGACACCTCAATTGTTTGACTCCAATGACGAGCTGGTAGATTGGGCGAGGTCCGTTGCTAGAAATCTTCTTGTAAAGTGGTAAAAGAAGTGAC
>NW_012193567.1:100877-115544 GCF_000504015.1 Erythranthe guttata | reverse complement strand
TAGCCCATCTGTTTTTTTTTTTTTTTTCGAGGAAATTTTTTATTGACACTTAGATGCAAGCAAATTACCCCATTAATGTCATAGTCATATCAAGTAATGTAATAGATAAGATTAACACATGTTAATACTCCTTAATGTCATGAAACGTCTATAACATCAGCACCGCGATAGGAAATATAGTCGACCCCAGACTCAAAATATCTAATGTTTTCAAGAAAAATATTAAGCAAAAAAGCGAATTAGTTAGCGAGCGAAAGACCCATCATCAGTAACATATTGAAACAGAATAAATATATAAATATACAAACGAGAACACTCAGAAACCAGTCAACAAACCACCAGAACACTCAACACAAGTAAACTTACAAACATATAATCCAATACACCCGACACCGTTAAAGCTAAAGTAAAGGCATATAATCCATTACTTGATATGACTATGACATTAAAATACCTTGGATTTAAATGTTTGGATTGGAGGATTTCAAACGAATGGATTTGAAATACCTTGGATTTAAAATACCTTGGATTTGAATTCCATACAATTTAAAATCAACTATTTGGATACATGAAGATTTATACAAAGGATTTCAAATCAAATTCACTGTTTGGCTAAAGAGCAGTGGATTTAAATTCTTTAATTAGTTTTACAAATATTTTCATATCATACAAATGTGATATTGCAACTATTGAACTTCTGAGAAGTATCAGTTAAATTTCATTAAATAATAACACTATATAAAAATAAAAATAATATATATATATATATATCTCGAGCGGGCAGGGCCGGTTCGAGTCGAGCCGGGCCCACGGCTTCCCATTCCCACTCCAATGCAACAGGCTCACCGGACCGAGGTGCAAATCACGGCAGAGGCCACGGAAGTTATCGCTGCCGAGTCCGTGCTGGTTCCACCGATGATCAACCGGAGCTATGTTTCCGGCAAACACGAGCAAGAATGGTGGCAAAGAGCCCAGCTCGTAAATTCTCATCCTCTTCTGAAGCCCCACCCACTCGACAATCTTGGTGGTGTAATCTTCGGCCCTCCATCTCTGGAGATCGATCACCATAACTCCGGTGTTGAAGTAGCATGGTTTTCTGTTGGCGAAGGTTAGAGAGAGAGAGAAGGGCTGGACCAGAACGTCGGCGTGAAGTAGGTGGTGAAGTTGGCGTTGCAGTACTCCGGCGCCGCCAGCACGGCCCCGTTCGGGAGCGGCGTTGCCGCGACTTTCGCGATGTCGTCGACGTGGACGAGGTTGGAGTCGAGGTAGACTACCCGTCCAAGAGATGGTCTAGGGGCATCTCACCGCCGTCGAGCACCACCGTCGAGCACCGCCGCCGAGCACCGCCGTCGAGCACTGCCGTCGAGCGCCGCCGTCGAGCGCCGCCGTTGAAGAGGAATATTCCCTGCTAATTCCCTAGCTAGAAGATCAATAATTGAAGAAATCCCTAATTTTTGAAGGCTGCTAAGAGAAGTCACGATGGGTGGATTTCAAATGACTAGGTTTGTGGGAGGATTTGAAATCCATTAAAAAATGGGCTCAAATCCATCTATTTTTCGGGGTATTTGAAATTCACTGATT
Organism: Erythranthe guttata; assembly: GCF_000504015.1. The sequence continues at coordinate 113,963 of NW_012193567.1, read as the reverse complement.
TAAGTTGCGGTCCAAACGACGTAATGGATTTGGGCAGTGGATTTAAAATCCGTCCTAGCCCGAATTCGTCCTTCCAAACGGGCTCTTTGTTTATTGAGCTTCAAATATTGCGAATCTTCAAAAGCTATTTGTGTGCGCACATTCATCTATAACTTTAAAGAATGATTTTTTAGCACAGTTTGTTAACATTAACTCTATCAACAACAACAATTTGAAAGTTCTACAAAGAAAGTACAACAAAACAAGCTGAATTAACAACATAAAATAAATGATTTTTCTTCATAAAACAACTGAACTAACAAATACACACGAAAAAACAAAATCACTCATCTCCGCTCAAAGAACAAAGTAAAATCTCAATTAGTTCACCTAAACCCTACAAATATATGATGCATACAAATACGTATCCTACAAATATAATCTGCCCAACCAAAAGGGCCCTTAACTTCACAACACATCATTTTCCACATCCAGTTTGCTTCTTTTCATTTTTCATCCATCTTCACGCATCACTTCTTCTATTTCCTTTTCTTAGTCTTTTTTTTCTTCAGTCCATAGATCTAGCCATCCACAACTCCTATTTATTCATAACACACAGATCTGACCACCCTCAGAAATCCCCCGCCCAAATCCAGCAACCTACCTGTAGGCACCAGGATAGGATAAAAATGATTAATCCCGAATTTGGATTTTAGTGATTTTGTGAAGACTTGAAAAAATAATATTTTTGAGTAGATAAAGTAAAATATAAGTGTTTTTGTGGATGGAAAAATTACTTTTTTTTTTTTTTTTTTTTCTTGTCTTGCTTACAATGATCTCTAGCACTCCATATTCATAGTGAGGAGTACATTAATCTACTAATAAATTACAAAATAACTCATAGACTAACAACTCTTTTAATTCTAATTTAATACTTAGGAAAATCAAAAGACAATTGTCTATACATCTAGACAATAGTGCTTCAAATTCACATTTATTTAATCCTCCACTTATTCCAACATGAATGCCCACTTCTTCCAACATGAATGCCCACTTCTTCCAATATTGAATTGCCACTAATTCCACTATTGAATTCACATTTATTCAATTTATTCCAACATTGCCTCCCGTAAATTGAATTTGCTTTTGATTCCCAAACCTTCAACATTTTTCGAGAAAACGGGACCTCCAAGTGGCTTAGTGAAAATATCGGCAAGTTGTTCTTCACTTTTGCAATACTCAAGATTGAGTTCACCCTCATGAACAAGTTCCCTTAAGAAATGGAAACGAAGTCGAATGTGCTTTGTTCTTCCATGAAGAACTGGATCTTTCGAGATAGAAATAGCCGAGCTATTATCAGAAAAGAGAATTGTAGGCCCATCTTGCTTGAAACTCAAGGTTTCGAGAATTCCTCTCAACCACACAATTTGACATCCGGCGGAAGAAGCCGCGATGTACTCCGCTTCGGTTGTAGAAAGGGCCACGATTGGTTGTTTTTTCGAACTCCAAGAAATTGCTCCACTTCCAAGATTAAAAACATAACCGGAAGTACTTTTAGAATCATCCACGCTTCCACCAAGATCACTATCTGTAAAACCCACAAGTTTAACAGAAATATTTTTTTCATAAAAAATACCATAATCAATGGTTCCTTTGACATATCGAAGAATTCTTTTTGCCGCCTCCCAATGATTCGAATATGGCTTCTCCATAAACCTGCTAATCAAACTTACACCAAACATGATATCGGGACGAGTGGGTGTAGGATACATCAAATTTCCAATTAAGCTTCGAAACATATATAGTTGTGTTCACCAATTTTCCTTCACCTTCTTTGCTTAATTTTAAGCCCGTGATGCAAGGAGTTGACACCGGATTTGAATTCTCCATTTTGAACTTTTTCAAAATTTCTTTTGCATATTTTTCTTGAGAAATAAAAATCCCTCCTTTTGATTGTTCCACATTAATTCCAAGAAAATGATGCAATTCACCTAGATCGGTCATTTCAAACTCCTTCATCATAGAAGCTTTGAATTCCGCCAACATCTCAAAATCCTCACCCGTGAAGATTAAATCATCAACATAAAGACTCACCACCATAAAACCGCCGTTAGAATTCCTTTTGATGTAAAGAGTATGCTCAAAAGGACAACGATCAAAACCAAATTTAATGAAATAATCATTAATTCGATCATACCATGCACGGGGTGATTGCTTCAAGCCATAGAGAGCTTTCTTGAGTTTGTACATCTTTTCTTCCTCGCCTTTTTTAATAAATCCGGGAGGTTGCTCAAGATAAATTTCTTCTTGAAGAAATCCATTCAAGAACGCTGATTTGACATCCATTTGATACAACTTCCAACCATTTTGAGCCGCAAGAGAGATAATTAAACGAATTGTATCAAGCCTTGAAACGGGAGCAAATACCTCATTGAAGTCTTCTCCTTCTTTTTGCTTGTATCCTTTTGCAACAAGCCTTGCCTTGTATTTGTTGATGGAACCTTCAAGATTGGTTTTTGTTTTGAACACCCATTTCACACCAATAGGAGATTTGTGTGAAGATAAAGGTGTGAGCTCCCAAGTTTCATTTTTTTCAATCGCCTTGATCTCTTCTTTCATCGCTTGATTCCACTTTTCTTCTTTTGAGGCTTCTTCAAAAGAGATTGGATCCTCCCCGGCAAAGAATGCAAAGAAAATAGAATTTATTGCATTCACCTCCTCCGTTTCATCATAGAGTTCTCTCAAACTCCTTATTTTTCTTGGCGGGGGAGATGGTGAATTTTGCAGAGACCCATTTTCACCATCATTTGATTGCATTGCTTGAGAATCGCCTTCTTCGTCTCCAAGGGTCGGCCAAGTTAATGATTCTGAATTTTTTGAAAAATCATAAGAGGATTTTTCATCAAAACGAACATCCCGACTTATCACAATTTTTTTCGTTTGAGGATTGTAAAGCTTGTAAGCTTTTGACCTCTCACTATACACAATGAAAATGCATTTTTCGGCTTTATCGTCAAGCTTGGTCCTCATAGCATTTGGAATATGTGAATATGCAAGACAACCAAATGTTTTAAGATGACTAACATTTGGCTTCTTACCATACCACACCTCATTTGGAGTAGAATTCTCCAAGCTCTTCGTCGGTGATCGGTTGATCAAATAAACGGCACAAGCGACCGCTTCAGCCCAAAACTCCGATGGAATATTCTTTTTTTTCAACATACACCGAACCATATCCATGATAGTTCGATTCTTACGCTCCGCCACGCCATTTTGTTGCGGTGTATACCGGGCCGTCAATTCATGTCTAATCCCATGGATTCGACAAAATTCTTCAAATAAAGAAGATAAATATTCTCCACCACGATCACTCCTCAAATTTTTTATTTCGAAACCGAAAAATTTCTCAACTTGGATTTTAAAATCTTTGAAGCATGAAAGAGTTTCGGATTTTTCTTTCACAAAATAAGCCCAAACTTTTCTTGTAAAATCATCAATAAATAACAAGAAATAGCGATTACCACCGAGAGAGGGAACTTGAAATGGTCCACAAAGGTCACTATGAATGAGCTCCAATGGTGACTTTGATTTCCAATTTGACTTGGAAGGAAAATGACTCTCGGTGTTGCTTCCCCAATTGGCATTCTTCACAAATTTCGTCCATGACTTTAATGTTCGGCAATCCTTGAACAATTTCCTTGTTTGACAACTCCTTCAAACTTTGGAAATTAAGATGCCCGAACCGGTCATGCCACAACTTTGAAACGTCATCCTTCATAGTTAAATGGCAAGAGGCTTCAAAATTATTAAGTTTGATCGGAAAAATATTATTTCCGGTCATACCGATATTTGCAATGTGTTGATCCTTCTTTTTCAAAACGCAAGTGAAGTCGTCGAAAAACATGTTGAAACCTTTCCTCATCAAGTGACCAACACTTAGCAAATTACTTGCCAAGTTAGGTACATAGTAAACCTCGGACATTGTTTCGACTTTTCCGGATTTTGTTTTGAAGACAATTTCTCCAACACCTTCTAATGCGTAGGTGTATCCATCTCCAAGCGTAACTGTCCCATGGCTAGCTTCGACAAGATTTGAGAATAATTTTTTATTCCCCGTCATGTGCTTGCTCGCACCACTATCCAAATACCAAGTATTTTCAAAGCTACCGTTAGATGCAATCAATAAAGTCTCCATATTTTCGACTTTATTTTCATGCAAATAACCAACTTCTTGCCTTTTTTCTGGATATTTTTCCCAACAATCATTGATTTTGTGTTCCGGTTTATGACAATAATGACACTCAACGTAAGGCCTTGTACCTTTATATGATCCTCGTCCTCGGCCTCTTCCTCTTTGAAAATTGTTCGGAAAATATTTCTCCTCCTCTTTCGCCTCATCATTTGATTTGACTTGTCCACGGTAATTGTTGTAAGAGTTTCTTCCTCCTCTTATTTGGCCACGACCTCGGCCACGTCCACGGAACGAGCCACGGCCTCCCGTGAATGTAACGTGGGATTTTAATGCTTGATCCGGAGAAGAAATTTGAGGATTTCTTTGAAGGATCCTTGCTTCGTGTGCCTCCAATCGTCCTTGTAGACTCTCCAACGCCATTGATGAGAGATCTCGTGACTCTTCGATAGCCACAACAACATGATCAAATTTCACTGGCAAGCTTCGCATAATTTTTTCGACAACCCTTTGGGTTTCCATGACTTCGCCATTTGTCGCCATTTGATTTACAAGAGAGGTGATTCTTATAAAATATTCAACAATTTTTTCGTTTTCTTTCATCTCCAATTTTTCGAATTCAGCCCTCAAAGATTGCAAACGAACCTTCTTTACTTCATTTTTCCCGGCATAGGTTGTTTGTAGAATTTCCCATGCCTCCATGGAACTACTCGCCTTGGTTAGTCTTTCATAGACGGGAACTTCGATGGCTTGATATATTTGGAAAAGAGCTTTTCGATCTTTTTGCCTTTCGGTTCTCAAAGTTTGCCTTTGTGCATTCGTCAATTGATCCTCATTTTCGGGAGTCTGAACACCGTCTTCAACAACGCTCCAAATGTCTTGAGATTCAAGACAAAGCTTCATAAGATTACTCCAATAATCGAATTTTTCTCCATTGAAACGAGGGATAAGAGTAGCAAGGTTGGTGGACATTTTTAAGATGGCTCTGATGCCAATTTGTAGGCACCAGGATAGGATAAAAATGATTAATCCCGAATTTGGATTTTAGTGATTTTGTGAAGACTTGAAAAAATAATATTTTTGAGTAGAGAAAGTAAAATATAAGTGTTTTTTGTGGATGGAAAAATTACTTCTCTTTTTGTTTCTCTTGTCTTGCTTACAATGATCTCTAGCACTCCATATTTATAGTGATGAGTACATTAATCTACTAATAAATTACAAAATAACTCATAGACTAACAACTCTTTTAATTCTAATTTAATACTTAGGAAAATCAAAAGACAATTGTCTATACATCTAGACAATAGTGCTTCGAATTCACATTTATTCAATCCTCCACTTATTCCAACATGAATGCCCACTTCTTCTAACATAAATGCCCACTTGTTCCAATATTGAATTGCCACTAATTCCAATATTGAATTCACATTTATTCAATTTATTCCAACACTACCGCCATTTTAGGCTAAAACCCGGTTCGTTAATCTGTTTCCGGGTGTGAACCGGATTTTTTGCTTATTGACCCCGGGTTTGATTTTTACGGTTTTTGATGTTGATCCAGATCACAAAGTTGCCGGTTCCCGGTCGGACCGCCTGGTCCGGTCTGGTTTTGATAACCACGGCAGCGGCGACACCTCTAACAAGTAGTAGAAGAGTTCTGTCTCTTTGCAATCAGCTTTTCCTCCGGAATCGGATTATCCAATTTTGGTAGAAATCGCCGGTGTTTCAGATTTTGTTGATATCCCAAATTCTGGTGGTGTTTCAGATTTCGAATCGGCGATGGGGAAACTCCCTTGAACGGCGACAAGGTTTATTCAACCACCTCCCTCGTTACTAATTGTTTTTTAATCTATTCTTTGCATTTGAAGTAATTTATTGATGTTGGTTTGGTTTATGGGGTGGGTAAACAAAGGTTATAATACATTAGTATGGAAGATTGGCAGCAAAGCAATCAAGGATGGCGCTTTGATTCCACTTATGATCATAAAGATGAAAATGGAGAACCTGTTGGTTCCTTTGGAGTTTGTTCTTGGTCCTTTTGACTTATGTTGGGTCTCTTTATATATTAATTAGTTGATGTGTGGTTGGCTTGCAGTATTTTGAGTACAATATTCAATCCAACACGTCTGTCTAGTGTCTACCCAATGGAGAAGAAGGCTCAACCAACCTTATTATGGATAATCCATCTTCGATATTCACTGACTTTCATCTCCTTAAGCAATTGTGAAAACGTGCTACATTCACTGACTTTCATCTCCTTTCTGCACAGACAATCAATTTATCAATCTAAAAGCTAACCCTAACTGACGTCGTTTGTGCACACGAGTAAGTAAGGGCTTTGTTGTCCTTTTCATCTTATTAATAGAACTATATTCGAAACAGAACACCACCTGGTTTCGAACTCATGGCTTGTTGAGATTTGACTAGATAGATTTGCCATTGGGCCGTTCATTTTGATGTGCAATTACCCTCTTATACAAGTACAAATATTAGAATCACGTTTTTTTCATCTTTCTTTAGACTTGGAATTCTAATTCCCTTGAGGAATACTAGCAACTCCAATCAAAAAAAAATTGGGCCTCTTTGATATAACCTCTTCAATACTTCTTTTTAATGGGGAAATGCTCAAACTATTTTGCACCATTTGAGAAAAGCCCCTTCCTAATTTCAACCACCAATTTTTCCAATTATGCTCTACCACCTCATCAACATTATCACTAATGTGCCTGCCACCTCATCACCTTTTTTTTTATTAAATTTTTTAAAATTTTTAAAATTTTAATTTTTTTTCGTTTTTTAACTTTTTTTCTTTCTCTCAGATATATTTATCGTCTATACGATATAATCATAGTCGATTAAGAAAGTGACTACTATAAAATAAAATAAAACACAACTATTTTTACATAATAAATAATATACATAAATTGTAATTGATTTATACAAATAGGAATCCGAAAATCAATTAAAAAAATTAAATCAAGTAACCTTAATCGACTATCAAAACAGTCGATTAACACTTTAATCGACTACCAGAGCATAGTCAATTAACTTAATCGACCACCGAAAAAACACATAGTCGATTAAGGGTCCAGTCTGCGCGAATTTATCTACCCGCGCCGTGTTCCGCCTGATCTACCTAAAAACCCTAGATCTGCTCCTCGGCGTCACCATGCCGCCGCCACACCACACCACACCATCACCACCACACTTCCATATTCTGACGGTTTTTAATGACAAATAAAGTAAATTACAACCCGTACCACCATCCCAAACAATACCACCACCATCAAAACCACCAAAACAATGCCACCCAAACCCAATTTTCTTCATGACAAACGTCATATCAAAAAAGAGGCAGCAAAATCAAATAAAAAATTCATAACCTGCGGCGACACATAAGCAATCTTCGCAAAATCGAGAAACTGTGGGTAAGGGAACGCTACTTGGGATAATTTCGCGAGTGCAAGATCCTCCGCCGCGTCGTCGCCGTAGTCTTTGCTGTGGATTTCCAGAAATTGTTCGTAATTTAGGTCATGGTGGTGGCGGAGGGAGAGAGAGATATGAAATTTGAATATTGAAGAGAAACGATAGAAATGGTAGAGGAAAAAAAACGGGTTTGGAAAAGATGATATATAATTACAGTTAAAATAGATATAATCAAATAAGAGTAGTTTATGAATTATTAAAATAGCATTTGGGTAGAATATTAGCTAATGGGGTTTTCTCTAATTATTTTTGAAAGGGGGTGTTTCCTTAACTACATTTCCTAGATGAGGGGTTATTGCTAATTTTCCCAAAAAATAAATCCACTAATACAATTCCAACCACGAGGATAAGAGGAAGCATGAGTCCCACGATGAGGAGTGGGCTGGAAAAGTTCTTAGTAAAAAGCGATTATTTGACAAAACCCCCCTCATATACATTGTGTAGAGTTAGGGTATCTGTAGTGAAACCCCTATAAAACACTCCCTAAACAGTGAGGTCCACATGTCACCTACTCAATTTACTATCTCCGTAAAAGTAGGACACACATTTGACACTCCCTACAAAAAAATTCTCTACTGATACATTTAAAACTCCCTAAAAATTTGTCCAAATATCTTAAACAATAATAAAATATTAAGGAAGTAAATATAATAATATAATTAAATTTGAATCTTTGTATTTAATTAAATTAATTTCCTATAAGATTACATTAATTAAATATTAGTCACCATTTTTATTACATTATATATTATTTTATAACAATAATCAATTTTAGCTCGAATGGTTTGTAGAGGAACCCTACCCTCTCTGGTCCATTCGACACATGCAATTTCTTTTCCGTCGATACGCCCTGCAATTTGTACTATCTACGGAGAAGAAGATGTCTAAATATCAATTGCTTATGAGTATTTCTAATTGTAGTTGTGATTTAATGTTCTTTTATTTTTACATTGTTCGTATTATATTTAATATTGTTATCGAATTTAGTAAATTAAATTTTATGAAAATTTATTTTGACATTTCTTATAATAAAAGTGATGAATATGAGAGACATATGTGGAATAATCAAATAAATTAAAATTAACGTATTTACGAAATTAAAATTTAATTGTAAAATAAATATTTCTTGTATTATTATAGTGAAATTTAATTATTAAAATTAAAACATAAGTTTTTTTTACCATATTAATGAATTTAAATATAACATATCTTTTACTATTAATATTAAAATCAACGAAATTTAAATTTGTAATTTCTAAAATTATAAAATAATTAAATAATTGTTGAAATTAATTATTACTTCTCAAAAAAGAAAAAAAGAGAAAGTAAAAAGAAATAATTAAAGTCAGATTGGTTTGGCACGCCATTTCAAAAATACATTATAATTATCAAAAGGGCTCCACATGCACTCCCCGACATGGATTAACTGTGGGCCCGTGGGCATTCCAATTGAGAGTCCCATGCCACATGCCACATTTGGGAATGTTAGAGGAGAGCACTAGAGGAGATAAAATTATCAAATGCTCCCAATATTTTAAGGTTCTGACAAAAATAACAAATTGGGAGTGGTACTACAGATGCCCGTAGTATAGTCCAAAAAAATCCCCTGTTTAAGATAAAATTCAATATATTATTTAATTAACCATAAATAATGTAAGGGTAATGATATACGCAGACCAAATTAAACATTCAGACACTTTTTACCATGATTTTTTACCTTTTTACCATAACTATTTACCTTTTGTACTATTCCTACCCAATGACAAAAAAATAATAAAAAAAAATTAAATTGTTGGCTCGTGCAAATACATGCGAGCATTTCAATCGTGCTCATCTGATTTCACACGAGCACTGTTGAAATGCTCGCATGTTTTTGCACGAGCATCTTATAATTCAAAAAAAAAATTTATAAAAAAAAAAAAAATAAATAAAAAATGCTCGTGTAAAAACACGCGAGCGGTTGAAAAGCGTTCGTGTGAAATCACACGAGCCCTTTGCAACCGCTCGTGTGTTTTTACACGAGCAATTAAAAAAAAAAAAAATAACCTCCGATCTGTTGACGATTTGCACGGACTTTGCGAAAGAAAATCGAAAGGTTGAGAGAGTTTTTGAGTTTTTTTACTTTTTGTTTTTTGAAGAATGGTAAAAAATGTGCCTGAATGTTTAATTTTGGCCTGCACAAATCATTTCAGATAATGTAATTCACCATATTAACCTTAATCAAATGGGGTCTTTACAAATAAGCCCATCAATAGGTACTTATTCATAAAAAGATCCAGACAAAAAACTCCTTTACCAATAAGTCCACACATGGTCCAGATTTTTGTAAAGGACTAAAATAACCCCTCATACTTTAATATGCTCCAATTTCATCCATAACTTTATTTAACCTCAATTTGACTCCAAATTTCACAAATTATTCAATTTTGACCCAAAACTTTTTTTTTTCAAAAACTTTTTTTTTCCCGCCGGATTCCGGCGTTGACTTTTTCGATTTTTTTTCTTCTTTTCTTTCTTTCTGTAACTTTTTTTTTCTCGTTTAAACAACAATATTGCTGTGATTGACAGTAATATTAACTATATTACTGTTAAATACAGTAAAATTAAACTAAACTACAGTTTAACACAGTAATATTGCTATATTAATCTATAGCACAGTAATATTAACACAAGAAAACTCATTATTATTGTGTAATAGAGTAATATTACTATGTTGACCGTTCAACAAATGTAAACATAATAAAAAACCAAAAGAATTAATATTACTGTGAGTGACAGTAATATTACTATAACAACAAGAATATTACCGTCAACCACAGTCATATTACAATAATAGACAGTAATATTATTACGTTACTCCGTGAATAACTCAAACAAACAAAAAATCCAAACAAAATTATAATATTGATGTGGTTGACAACAATCTATATTATATATAAAACTAAGATGCACAATAAAATTTATCCACTTGAGGAGATTGAGTCCACATTTTTTATTAATTTCAAATTAACCCCACTTACCATAATCACCATATTATTATGTAATTGATTTCACATAATTAATGTCAAATTTTATCTTTCCTACATGTCAAAATAGTGTCTTTTTATTGGTTATTGAGTTTCCTTTTTTAATCCATTTTTTCATAATAAATACGTAAATATATAAACGGACATAATTCTTTTTTTGGGTTAATTAAATTTTATACACAATATTATATTAATTGCAAAAAACCCCAATTATCATAATCATCTATATTATTAATTAATTCATTTCACATTATTGATTTTCAAATTTTATCTCTCCTACATGTCAAAATAGTGTCTTTTTATTGGTTCATGAGTTTTTTTTATAAACAATATTTTGATTTAAAAAACGTAGGACTTAATTGCAATTTTTATAATTTCACAATTGAGTAAATTTTATGCACAATATTATATTAATTACAAAAAAATCCACTTACAAGAATCACCCATATTATTAATGAAATAATTTCACATTGTTGGTTTTCAAATTTTATCTCTCCTACATGTCAAAATAGTGTATTTTTATTGGTTAATGGATTTCTTTTTTTATAAACAATAAATATATAGATTAAAAAAACTTAGGACTTAAATGCAATTTTAATAATTTCACAATTGATTTGATTGGTTATTGATTTGAAAAAAAAAACGTATGAGCTTTATTATATTTTCCTTATTTTCACATATTATTATTTTAAAATTAATTTAGATAAAATAGATAATTATATCAATTTACATTAATTACTTTATTTGTTACCTTTATTACATTCCCTAACTCTCCTATAAATTACCGTTCAACACATTAACTTTTTTCAACTTTTCCACATACATTTTTTTTGTTTCGGAGATATGGAGAGAATTCACGAAAAAGAATTGCATTGATATCACCTACATGCAATGGTATATTCATTATAGTCCCTTTTGTAGTATAACAATGGAATATTGCTTTATTTGTATCTGATTTCTTCATTCAATTCTATATGCAACCTTTGAGGAATGCTTTTATTGAAGCTTCTCGGTTGACATGATTGTCTACTATTAATCTTCGCTACCAGGACGGAAATCATTTTCAAGTTGGTGTGTCTTCGCGACAAAAACGTGGAAAAATGTATTTGCTGTTGACGAAGGGTTGGACAGAGTTTTGTAAGTTTTATTATTAATAATATAAGTTGCATCGATTTTTAAATAATTTCGATTTCCTTTATTATGTTTATCTATTATTTGTAATTTATACAAATATATAGATTCACTTAAATCGAATGTATATACTAGCCATTTTATGGCTGAAAGAGCATTGTATTCCAATAACATAATTGTATGCATCCACACAGAAACGACTACCCATAAGATAAACTAAATAAAGATATAGAAACGATAAAGCAATTATAATATATTACAAAAAGAGCCACAAAATTGGGGCAAAAAAGGAAATTTAACAATATCTAAATAACAAATGTTATAGATATGTATTGTTTTTGTAATTTATACAGCTAATGTTATATGCATCAAAGACCATATTAGGTTAATATTTATCGTTAAAAATATTGTATATACTATATTTTTTATTTTAATACAAAACTCATAATATATCCAATAGTTAAATGTAAAAGTGTAATATTATGTATAAAATTATATTTAATTAAATATATGTTAAGGACTTATTAGAGGAATATATTTTAGGTGTGGGACTTAGGACAAATTTTAAAGTGAATATATTTTTATTGACATATGTTAATAAAGGAATTAATAGATTACCATGATAACAAAACAATGAATGACCATGTACATTAAAAAAAGTCAATTTGAGGAACATATATTTTGTTACACGTTTTTTCTAGTTTATTACACAAATAATAATGGATATATATATATATATATATATATATATATATATATATATATATATATATATATATATATATATATATATTCTAATATGCATATGGATATTTATTTTTATATCGATATTTTTCAACAATTTAGATTTTATTTCTTTTATACTAATTAATATTGATGCAATCTTTTATATTCATATAGCTATCTATGATTAATATAGATTAGGAATATAAATATATGCCTAATCAAAATTTGTGCAGTTTATTTATAGGAAATTGCTTACTTTTAGTTCATTACATGGAATATGATAATTTATTAACTATAATTTAATGTAATTTAGGAACTATTAAATATAATTATATTCCATTTACTATAATGTAGGAACTATAATTTTATTACTATTATTGTATTCCATATATTATGATTTAGCAGTTATTAAATCTCATTATATTATATATATACGGTTCATTTCATTGTTACTCTAACGGCAGGATTATATAGTCTCTCGATACTTCATCAGGCGAAATATATATATATATATATATATATATATATATATATATATATATATATATA
>NW_012193567.1:81018-100777 GCF_000504015.1 Erythranthe guttata | reverse complement strand
TATATATATATATATATATATATATATATATATATATATATATATATATATATATATATATATATATATTCTAATACCGCACATGTGTATATATATATTTTGAGATATATATTTTTCCCCTACTATAATATCCACACTTACTATAAATTAGGTATTGGTGGGAAAACACTTATATATGTAAAAGGGACACTTTTCACACTTACTCTAATTTAGGCACTTATATATGAGTCCGTGTTTTTTTTTGTGCACACATACTATAATTTAGGGAGTGTTTCTATATTTTTGTGCGCGCTATCTTTTATACCCACTATATACTCACTTTTATATCAGATATTAAATCTATTTTTATATAAAATTTCTCTTAAATATAGAAAATAAGGTATATATGTCTCTCTAAATGGAATGTCTGTCTTTATCGCAAGAAAATATTTAGTACACTAAGTACTTTTATAACATACTTACATCAAAATCTGAATCACCATTAAATTAGCAACCAATTACTATAATATTTGAACAATTAATTCTCACCATCTTATATATATATATATACATATATATATATATATATATATATATATATATATATATATATATATATATATATATATATATATATATACACGATTTATTTCAATGGTTGTATAAAGTGCAGAAAAATAATATTCTTCCATCTAATCATCATTTAGCCATCGTTTTCTTTTTCTGAATATTGAGATAATAATATTCTTACAATCCGAGCCACGCAGTACGTGACATATAAGATGGATATTTTGTATTTTACTTTGTTTTTTTTTTCCATTTATGTTATAGTATTTGAGTATAGTATTAACGAACGAGTACATGTAGGTATTAGTTATTTCTCATGTATTGCTATTAAATCATATATATAGATCACGTTTTGTAATCATCTCTTCATCTTCCATTAGGCTCTCTAAATCACATATCTACTTTTAATTTTCTTCATATATTAATGCTATTACAGGGTATATATTGTGAAACTTTTATATAATTTTATTCGTATTTATTTCAATGTATGTTTATGTTACGTATATAATTTATTATATTTATTTACATATAAAAATTTGAAGGCGAGTATATCTTATTCTTATAAGATCTATGTATTTATATGCATACCTCTTATAAATAATTTAACAATTTATATGAATTATGAATTTTTTTTATATGAAAGTCACACAATTTGCTATGCATATGATTACAATCATATTCTTCTTTTTTCCCCTTCTAAGACACAATATACATTTTTTTAGTGATGCAAATATTGATTATTTTTAATTATATTTATTATAAAGAGTTATACACACTTCTAATTGTGCAATTTAGTTTTCATAGGTTTATGTGCATAGTATTTAAATATGGACAGTAAACGAAAGACGCCTTCCTTCACCTGAAAAATCTATATTATTATACGATGTCCCTATTGGTAAGCTACATATTCGTGTTGTAAATGTAAATATTTTTGTTTCTATTATCGGTCTATTTTTTTATCTATAGTTTCAGATCTATCAGTAGAAACAATTATTAAAAGGGATGCAAGGCCATGACCACAGGATTACGTTCACAACATATCTCCTGCTAATACAACCAATGTAAGTTGTCAAAAAACGTTATTTATTTACATATATAAAACTACAATAAATAATTATGAAAATATTACAATCATAAAAAAAATTGCAGGTGTTCTAAAGTCCTACCCGTTGACTGTAGAAGGAAGGAACTCAGATGAAAGAGAACAACTGCCCGGGAAACATGTCTCACAATAGTACGTCATATACAAAAGCTCAATAACTTTTTTTTTTAAATTAACAATTATATATACAACCTGTTTTTATAGTTTAATATTTATTATTATATATGCTATACTGTACTATTCAACAATATAAATGTGTAGGTTATATTGACAAAAGAAAATGCAAAGAAATAATGATTGAACAAGTTGCAAGCAAACGAGGTAAATGAATCGTTACTGGACAAAAGAAATTGCTTGGTGACATCTTCAAGGGAATTAATTTTGATCGAAGGCGTGATAACTGCGTTTTAACCGACATATCCAATGGTTAACAATTCAACTATATAAGGGTATTCGGTATTTATTAATATATATTATATGGTACGCACGTATGAAATCTTATTGAATGATCTTAATGAATATTTACATCTTCTTCATATTATAAGAAGAAAAATATTTTTGAACTACAAGTATAAATATCTAATTATAATTAAATTTATATAATGAGTTTAATATATATATATATATATATATATATATTATATACATGTATATATCCACATATAATTAATATCCACGCTTTTTAGTGTATTCCACAGTATATAGAAGTCATCACTCATCTTTGAAACATGTTGCAAAAGAAAAGGCTAAAAGTATTATTTCTAAACACACAAAATTTCTAGGTGATGCTTCAAATTGAGTGAACATGGATCAAACACAATCGAGTTACGTTACAATCAATCGTTCAATTGGTTTAGTAATTAAATTTAACTTTAAATACTAATATCACAAACTACTCAATCAAATAGCTTTTTTCTTTAATTTGCTATCATTATTTCGTATAGGTCATAACTAACTAAATAATATTCTCCCAAATTTCCTTGCACAGATGCTGTCAATAATGTACGAAAAAAATCATTTCCAACATATACAAAAAAATTGACTAAGAAGAAGAAATATATTATATCAAGTGGTTTTTATTTTATTTTTTTACAATTAAAATGAGCGGCATTAAATAAATGGGGACTAATTGTGGTGTCGATTCTATTTAGACGTTAATACTGTTATCTTTTTTACAATTATCGCTACATAATTATAAATAAAATTTATAATAAAGAGGCTATTTTGTTATTACGACAGATGACGTTGAGTACTATCACAATGGTGCATCTACATCATGTGAAAATCCATTCTAAGTTACAAAATCCTATTATGAATAAAGTAAAATGTGCGATCTTATTTTTTTGTGAGTAATTTTATGTCTGAGTTTAAATGATTAACTGTGCAATACATGTAGACAATGTATCAGTTTTTTATTTAATTTCGATAGAAGCTGAATGTTTACTATTTTGTTAGTTGTACCGTGCAGAATGAAAAGAAGACATCAAGGAGTCATAAAACAATAGACTCTGTAACACGTGTGTTGGATATGAAATCAGTACCCGCTATATTGGTAGATGAGGACTTACAGACGGTAAGAGACATTTCTTCCGACAACGGAGGTAATTATCTTTGTCATTATATTATAACGTATCTCATTGTTATGCGTTATTGTCAGTATATTTTTCTACTATAATGATAATTTGTTGTTTTTAAATGTAAATTCTGAATATGTCTCCAACGATGAGAATAGTGACGATGTAGTTGACGATATTGGTAAATATTAATCTAATCTAACAACTTTTAATCTTTACATTATTAATTATATAAATTCATTGCATTAATTTTTTTTAATAACTAATCTTATTTAATTAATTTTAGATAGATTATGAAGATTTTGGAGACCATACGTATGAATGTCCGTTTTGCGGTGCAATGATGTGGTACGGTGAAAGAATTGACAAGCACATACAAACATCCAGGCCCAAATTTGGCCTATGTTGTATGTCCGGAAAAGTCCAGCTCCCAAAAATAAGAGATGCACCTCCTACACTTAACAATTTAGTGTTTGGAACTAATCGAAGGAACAAACATTTCCAAGAGCACGTACGATCGTATAATATGATGTTTTCTTTCACGCCGCTTGGTGTAAAAGTGCATACATCTATTAATAACGGATCTGGTCCACACACATTTCTATTACACGTCCAAAATTACCATCTACTGGGCAGTTTATTGCCGAAAGAAGACACTAGGCCTAACTTTGCTCAGCTTTACATTTTTGACACAAAAAATGAGATTCATAATAGAATTGATGCCGTCAGGTAAAATTTTGGGAATTATATTTCTGTTTCTAAAGAGTATAGAACTTACAAATTATAATTACATTTTTTTTGTTTGGCAGGTCCGGAAATCAATCTAATGATCTTGGCCCAGCCATCGTTGCATCGTTGAAAGATATGATTGATGGTAACAATGTACTTGCACAGTCGTACCGTGTTGTTCGAGATCGGTTTTCCAATTAGCCATCAAGGAATAAAACTTAGATTGGTAAAGAGTTGTAGTACTGATGGCAGGACGTACAATCTTCCTAACGCAAGTGAAATAGCAGGCTTGATCGTTGGGGACTTTGACACACAAGAGGGTGTTAGGGATATTGTAGTTGAGACATGCTCAAATAAGCTTCAACGAATCAGTGAGCTCCATCATCTTTACTTGCCTCTACAATATCCTCTTTTATTTCCTTACGGTGAAGATGGTTATCGAGACGATATCAGTTTGAGAGAATCTTCGCTTGCTGGTAATAGAAAATAGATGAAGGTAAGCATGCGAGAGTTCTGTGCATATCTAATCCAGAAACGGCGTGGATAACATTTGTTACTTTTGCATTCCAAGAAGTTATTTCAGCAGTTTTGTGGTGATGGATTTTCGATGGTAGAGTCACAGAGGTTGAATTTCATAAGGTTCAATTAGGATTAACTTAGGGTTGACATGTATAAGGGTATCGAAGAAAATATTTTTAAAGGAGATACTGAGGGTAAATCAGTTGGACAACGCATTATAATTCCAGGGTCGTTCACCGCAGGTCCAATGTATATGTTTGACAACTTCGTTGATGCTCTTCAAATATGTAACTGGATTGGATTTCCAACCCTCTTCGTCGCATCACATGCAATCCTCAATGGCCAGAAATACAAAGGGTGTTGAAAGATACAAATCTCAGGCCGGAGGATCGGCCAGACATTATTTGTCGTGTGTTCAAGATGAAGCTCGATAGTATGATGACAAAAATCAAGAAGAGTTGTATATTCGAACGTATTAGAGCATGTAAGTATTTAATAAGATCTCAGTTTATAATTATACATTTACTACATTCATATAAATTAAAGAATTTGCTCATGTGTGAGTTTAACTACTTATTGCTTCCTTAACTAAATTAATGCATATTTTTTTAATACCATATGTTTATATTTTCTATGCAGATGTATGCACAATTGAATTTCAGAAACGAGTTCTACCGCATGCACATATTTTATCGTGGTTGCATAATGACGATAAGCCTAAGAACCCAGAAGAAATTGACAGGATCACATGTGCTGAAAATCCTGACGAAGAAAACGACCGAAAGATGTACCAGTTGGTGGAGAAGTATATGATACATGAACCGTGCTATCAGTAGAATTTGAAATCTCCCTGTATGAAGGATTGAGTTTTCACGAAGCGATTTCCAAAGCCGTTTGTGCAGCGCACTGAATCAGATGCAGATGGTTTTACTGTGTACAAAATAATGGAAGATGGCAGAACAGTTACGAAGAAGAAGACTACTCTTGACAATGGGTTTGTAGTCCCGTACAATCGTATATTGTTGAGTAAATACCGATATCACATTAATATCGAGTTATGCAACCAGAACAAGTCAATCAAATACATGTTCAAATACGTAAACAAGGGGCATGACCGAGTTATGGCGACATTTTATGAAACACGCAATACAGATGGCGGTGCTGAGATTCGTGATGAGATAAAGATTTACTACGACTGCAGATATCTTTCGGCATGTGAGGCAATGTGGATGTTGTTTAATTTTGATATTCATTACAGAGACCCGTCAGTAATTAGGCTAAGCTTTCATCTCCCCGATCATCAGCCGCTTGTCTTCAATGTAAATCAGTCATTACAAAGTGTGCTGGATAGGCCACCTGCCAAGCAAATTATGTTCCTACCGTGGTTTGAGGCCAACAAGAACTATCGACATGCTAGGGACTTAAGGTACGGAGATTTTCCATAGCAATTTGTATATAAAGAAGATTCTCGAACTTGGGCGCCAAGGAAAAAATATTTTTCTATTGGTAGGCTTGCGAATATTCCCCCTGGAAAGGGGGAAGACTATTACCTTAGGTTGCTACTTAACATTCAGAGGGGATATACGTGCTACGCGGACATCAGAAAAGTTTTTGACACCGTCTACCCTACGTTCAGGGATGCATGTTATGTGTTTGGTTTGTTAGATGACGACAAAGAATACATAGATTCAATAATATAAGTGAATACTTGGGCACCGGGGGATTATATAAGAAGGTTATTTATAGTTATGCTTCTTTCCAATAGCTTAAGTCGGCCCGGACATGTTGACAAAGTTGTTGGTTGGATTTGGCGGAGGGTATTGCTTACAAACAAGAACGTCTTAATAATAATCCAGGTATGGCAATTTGTATAGCACAGTATTCAATTAGATTTTAAATATTACTCATTCTTTTAATAGTGTCTCTTTACGTTTTGAACTAAATGCACATAATTTATCCATTTTTTTTTGAAGATTTACATATATCGGATGAAAGGTTGAAGAACTATACTCTCACCGAAATAGGAAAAATATTGCAAAGCAATGGTAAAAGCCTGCGAAATTACGCGCCCATGCCAGTTCCAATCGAATTCTCAGCGGAGGATACAGTAAACATATTGGTGTTAGATGAACTGGATTACGACCGGTTTTAAATGGGTAGACAACTTCAACGGTGTCTTGCTTGAATTACAGACGAGCAAAGAAAGGTTTATGATGTAGTCATGGATGTTGTATCCAATGACCGTGGTGGAATGTTCTTTCTATATGGCCATGGTGGAATGGGAAAGACGTTTCTATGGTAAACTCTTTCGGCTGCAGTTCGTTCCAAGGGAGAGATTGTAATAACGTTGCATGAGTGGTATAGCATCGTTATTGCGCCCCGGTGGAAGCACAACTCATTCTCGATTCGGACTACCCATAAATGTACACGAGAGTTACGCCTGCAGCATATCGCAACAGAGTCCACAAACGGAGTTGCTCATAAGAGCAAAGCTTATTATATGGGACGAGGCTCCTATGATGCATAGATACTCTTTTGAAGCGCTTGACAAGACAATGAAGTCAATTTTACAGGTTGACAAACTCTTTGGTGGTAAGGTGGTTGTTCTTGGAGGAGATTTTAGGCAGATTTTACCAGTTGTGCTCAAAGCATCAAGGTAGGACATAGTACATGCTACGATAAACTCCTCTCCGCTGTGAAATTTCTGTCGTGTCATGAAGTTGACTAAGAACATGAGATTGCAGTCATGCTCTTCTCCATCTAACGTGGATGAGGTAAAAAAAATTGGAGACTGGATACTGAAGGATGGTAATGAGGATGATGGGAAACAAAACGATGGTGAAACTTCGATAGAGATTCCCGATGACGTGTTGATTGGTGATTAAGAAGATCCATTCAGAGACCTACGTGAATTCATTTACCCGAATTTGTTGAGTAACATGTATGATCCAGATTATTTTCAAGGGAGAGCAATTCTTGCACCAACTAATGAATGCGTCGAGTCTGTGAACGATCACTTAATGTCTCTCATTCCAGGAGAGGAGAAGGTGTACCTGAGCTCAGATAGTATGTGTAGGGACGAGCAAAAAATGGAGGATAATTCAGAAATTTATTCGACTGAATTCCTCAACACAATAAGATGCTCCGGACTTCGTTCTCATGCGTTGAAGTTCAAGGTTGGTGCACCCGTTATTCTAATAAGAAACATCGATCAAGCTAGAGGATTGTGTAACGGGACCAGATTTCAAATTATCAGAACTGGCATTCACGTTCTGAGTTGCAAAATTCTTTCCGGAAAAAATATCGGTGACATGGTGTTCATTCTTCGGATGACTTTAATACCATCTAACTCCGGACTGTCAATTAAATTTCAGAGAAGACAGTTTCCGTTGATTGTTTCTTTTGCAATGACAATCAATAAAAGCCAAGGTCAAACTCTTTCGCATGTTGGTTTGTATCTTCCTAGGCATGTCTTCAGCCATGATCAACTATATGTTGCACTATCCAGCGTTACGAGCAGAGGTGGCATTAAGATATTCATCAAATCGGATTCGGGTGAACTCACCAATGTTACTAGAAATGTCGTGTACAAGGAAGTACTTCATCGAATTTGAAGGTAGAAAATATTTTCATATTTACCAATTATTCATGTAACATGTCTTTTTTTTTAACAACTTATTCTTTGGCAGGTGTTTCTTCTCTATATAATTTCCCCCGTGCGATGTTATTTTCAGTCATGTCTCTAGGATGCTCAGTGCAAATCTTATTATCTTTAAGATTTATTTTTGACGACATACTAATATTTACTATTATTCTTATGATGTAACTATGAAGAACATGATACTTAAAACATATTTTTAAT
Organism: Erythranthe guttata; assembly: GCF_000504015.1. The sequence continues at coordinate 92,445 of NW_012193567.1, read as the reverse complement.
ATTGTTGGTCGCATTTTGTATTTAAATTCAATGAGCGTAATAATTTATATATGCATAAATTTGTTTTCCAGACTTTGTATTTCCAGTTAAAAATATGCCGGCCTGTGCATCGCACGGGTGAATACTAGTTATTATAACAACAGTAATATTATCGTCAACCACAGTAATATTACAATAATAGACAGTAATATTATTACGTTACTCCGTGAATAACTCAAATAAAACAAAAAACCCAAAAAAATAATAATATTGATGTTGTTGACTGTAATATTATTGTGTTTACAGTTATTTTACTGTCAACGACAGTAATATAATTACGTTGACTTGTCAACAAATCAAACAAAATAAAAAAAACAACAAAAAATAAAAAAAATAATAATATTACATTAATTTACTGTCAACGGCAACATAATTACATAAATGTATTGTCAACTGCAGTACAATTACGTTAATTATTTGTCATTGATAGTATAATTACGTTAATTTACTGTCAGTGACAGCACAATTACGGTCAACGTTTAGCGGCGGACGCAAAAAAAAAAAAAAAAAACCCAAAAAAAAAAAAACTTAAAAAAACACTAAAAAATGTCAACGCCGGAGACCGCCGGAAACTGGCGAAAAAATCCGGAAGAAGAAAAAAGTTAAAAAAAAAAGTCAACGCTGGAAACCGGCGAAAAAATCCGAAAGAAAAAAAAACAAAAAAAAAACAAATTTTTTTTTGAAAAGTCAACGCTGGAATCCGGCGGTAAAAAAGTTTTTTTGAATTTTTTTTTGGGTCAATATTGAATAATTAGTGAAATTTGGGGTCAAATTGAGATTAAATTAAGTTAAGGATGAAATTGGAGCATATTAAAGGGTACTCCAAAAAAAGTCAAAATTGAATTTTTGTGGTCAAAATTGGATTTTTGTGGGCAAAATTGATTAAATTGGGGTTACAATTAAGAATTGGGTATACATGGTTGAGGATACATAAATGTTTCCTTTATTTATAATAAATATTAAAGGGATGGTCTTATTCGTGAAAGAGATATAGCCCATAAACCTAGAATAATAAAGATGCTTGGTTGGGGACTTGTGCACAAAAACCCCTAACCAAATATATAAAACCCTAGGGGATGTTTGGTTATGTTTCCAATGAGAATTTCTAGTTTTCAAAATTTATGATGGAAAAAGTAGATTATTGGTTTTTGTGTAGAAAATGAGAATATGTTTGGATTTTTTTCCAAAATTTTTTTTTTGCCGCTAGATTCCGGCGTTGACTTTCATATTTTTTTGATTCTTCCGGATTTTTTTTTCTTTAACATCTTTTTGCCTCCGTTTAAACAACAATATTGTTGTGGTTGACATTAATATTAACTATATTACTGTTAAACACAGTAATACTATAGTTTAACACTGTAATATTGCTATATCAATATCTAGATCTCTAGTACAGTAATATGAACACAACAAAAGCCATTATTATTGTGTAATAGAGTAATATTAATATGTTGACCGTTCAACAAAGGTAAACATAAAAAAAGGTCAAAATAATTAATATTGATGTGGTTGACTGTAATATTTTTATGATTACATTAATATTACAATAGTAGACAGTAATATTATTACGTTGATCCGTGCACAACTTAAACAAAACAGAAAACCCAAAAAAAAAAATATTGATGTGGTTGAGAGTAATATTATTGTGTTTATAGTTATTTTACTGTCAACGACAGTAATATAATTACGTTGACTTGTCAACAAATCAAACCAAAAAAAAAAATAAAAAAAATAATAATACTGTCGCTGACTGTAATTGTACTGTCAACGACAGTACAATTACGTTAATGTACTGTTGACAGTACAATTACGTTAATGTACTTTTAGTGACAATATAATTACTTTTAATGACAGTACAATTATGGTCAACGTTTAACGGCAATGGTAAAAAAATGGATAAAAAATTTAGGGAAAATAAAACACGCACACTAGAAAAAGTCAATGCCGGAGACCGACGGTCAATGCTTAAAACCGCCGGTGGAAAAAGCAGAGAAAAAAAAAATCGAAAAAGACAACGCTGGAAAGGGGTGGTGGAAAAAGCATACATAAGAAAAAAAATCGAAAAAGTCAACGCCGGAAACCGGCGGCAAAAAAATAATTTCAGGAAAAACAAAAGTTTTTAAAGAAAAAAGTCAAAATTGATTAAATTGGGGCTACAATTAAGAATTGGGTGTAAAAGATTGGGGTAATTTTGTCATATACATTATTTATTCCTTTATTCATAATACATAGTAAATGAATGGGCTTATTGGTGAAATAAATATAACTACTAAACCTAGAAAAATAAAGATAGTTGGTCAGGTACTTATGCAGAAAAGCACCAATTAAAAATTGCGACTTTTTCTAGTGGAATCCGGTTACAAGGATAAATCCAACATTTCGATCTTGTGACGGTGCACTTGCACTTGAGAAAACCGGTGTTTATGTATTTCTCTTAAAAAACTAATTTTACTTTCATCCGTAAATCAGAAAAGAAAAAAAATGAAAATATGAATACCAACTTTTATGATTCGACTTCAAATGTAACTTTACCAATTTTCAGTCTAAATTTGGCAAGTATCAAAACACAAAAACTAGTATTTTATCCACAAATTTTCAAAAAAATTTAAAATAGAATATAGTTTAGGCATCTTAATGAAATATAATAACTACAATTTTAGTATATATACAACAAGCAAAACCCACCTCCTTTTCTTATTATTAATGGATAACATTTACATTTCAAAAGGTGGAGACAATGAAATAGGGAAATTTCCATCAAGAACGACACACAATAGAAAACATATATCTGAACAAACTAGAAAACACAACATTTTTGTGTTCTCTTCAAAAACAACAATCATACTACATTCATATGTTATATATAGATATATCATCAATTAAGCCCATTTAGCCATGAGCGACATTCCACCGGCACCCAAGAGAACGGCTATATAAGACTTGATTTGGAGTTTGATACTTCCCTGCAATTTTGGCCCCATAAAATCAGCAGCCAATAGATCGACCAAAGCCATATAGATCAACAGCCCAGCAGATGATGCGTTCAGCAATCCAACGGTGATCAACGATCGAGGGCTGTTCTCCTTGTATGTGCTGGCCAATGCCAATCCCAATGCTATTCCAAATGGAGTTGTCACACTGAAGAAGAATGCCATTGCTGCCTTCTTTATGAACTTGTACTCCGCCTGGAGAATGCAGCCACCAAGTCCCATTCCTTCAAACATTTGATGGAAGCAGAGTGCAGCGATAAGTCCTTTGATCGAGCATGTGTTGTTAGACGCCCCAAGTGACAACCCAATCACTATTGAGTGTACTATTATTCCCAGCTCCAAAACCTGCAATATTTAATGCGTACTCTTAGTCAATTAATCAAAATGTTTATTATTATTATTACATTTTTATATCAATGTTCCCATTATTATCCTATATATGATCGAACTGTTTTTTAGTTAAAATATGATAATTAGCTAGTGAGATGTAATTTAGGCCACATATGCATATAAGATTATTATTCTAGTTAATTGACAACAAGTAGCTAGAGGTTAACATGAAAATGAAAACCATGATATATATGCAATAATATTGAAGACATAATATAAATTATGTAACATACTGCTCCATTTGTTGCAGGACTCAATAAGTAGTAATTTATATCATCATCATCATCATATATTTAACACAAACAGACAAACATTAGAAAATGACCATATATCATCTGATCTGATCTGATGATCCTTCTGCTTCCTATTAATTATTTCATGTGGAAACTGCACAACTACTGTGCGCATACTTTAATTTATTAGTCTTTAAATATATATATATATATATATATATATATATATATATATATATATATATAGGAAATCTGATTGTAAGTTGTAACATTCAATTCAATGACTCGAGATGCACAATTATATAATGTCTTCACTCATTCTGTACACACTTAATTATTTGGGTTGACTACATAAAACCCTTATTTAATTCATTTAAACACATGCATATATCCCATTATTAACGAAATATAAACTGAATTTTTATCTAGTTATCATTATTTTAAATTTGTTATTCAAGTACTAACCATCGCGATGACTCGGTAACGGAGAAGTTGTGCACCCTGTACTTCCAGCTTGGCTCCATGGTGGTGGCCGTGGAAATGAGAATAACCGCCGCCAGCTTCCACCACCGCCAGCTCCTCCGGTTCCCCGCCGGACTCCGGCTTGACACCTCCAGAATTGTGTTTCTTAGAGTAGACGCTTGTTGTCAAAGAGTCGATTATGAGAGTAATGATTGCGGAGAGCATAGCCACGAAGCCAGTGAAGGGGAATTTGTGCCACGGGTTTTCTTTCAAACAGGTGGAGGACAACATGTCGAAAGAATCGGGCAGCACGTGCATGAATCCAGTGGCTAGAATAATCCCGGCGGCGAATGCTTTGACTATGACGAAGAGGCTTCGCTCTGGGCTGAGAGCCGGAATTGATTGGGTGACAAGTGGCAAGCAGACTCCGATCATGCTGCTGATTAGGATTGTTATGATGGCGATTATTTTGAGCGGCAAAGCCGCCTTCTTGTTCGTGCAGCCGTCATCTTCTTCCGCCCCGCAATCCTCGACCACCGACAAAACTTGGACCGAAAAATTCGAAAGGAGGATGAAGAAGATGATTAAAATAGATTTCGAACAAGTCATCGTCAAATCTCAATAAATGATATATCTGTTGAACTGATGATCAAATCTGAATATGAATATAATTGATAAATTGAGTGTTGTGAGTAGTGTAGTGGTGATTATTTGAGTTGAAATTTATAGGAATGAATATATTGGTGGCCGGGAAAAATAAATTAACAGAGAAATATTTGAAGTGAGATGAGAATGGTGGCATGGAAGGGGCGTTGCGGCTAAATCAGGATTTGGTTATTAATTTATAATGCAAATGCGTGGATGCTTGTTTTGCATGAAATGGGGGCCGTGGTATGCGTACGGCTGGCACGTGCTCTGTTATTACGTGGCACTCTCATATTATACGTGGCCTTACACGACAATTTTTATTTTTTTGTTTCCTTCTTTTCCTGCCAACTAAAATTGACCCTATTTAAAACAGGATTTTTTTTTTTTATAAATAAATAGGAAGTTATCTTGTATTGAAACAAATCTGGAAATTTGTATGGGTGATCGAATCATCGAAGAATGAAATTTTGTTTATTTTATGGGTAAATTACAACCACCCCTGAGGTATGATCAATTTACGAAAAAATTCCTTTTGTTTGGATAATTACATCTACCCCTCAGCTATGATTTTTTCTTACACATCCATCCTTTGGTGTCAAATTCAACATAATCATCTAGATTTCGTGAAATGTGCTATAGTTTCTACTCGTTTTGTGTAAAAATACAGTTTCTGATGCACCACAATCTGATATATACAAGCTTAAAAACACATATTATGATAATCTTACTTCAAAATGTGGAGTTCGAATAGGATAAAACGGGTACAAAAGTGATAATAATCCGTATAATCTTGAAAATTCCACGAAATTTGAAACCGCAAGGATGGACGTGTAAAAAGCTTTTATAGTTGAGGGAGTGGTTGTAATTATCCAAACAAGATGAGTTTTTTTGTAATTTGACCATACCTCAGGGGTAATTGTAATTTACCCTTATTTTATTATGGGATGTTTAAGCATTACTACTTATTTATTGGTTTATGTTATTGTTTTACAAATAGTTGAACACACTTAAAAGTGTGCGGTCGCGCACCCCTTTACTCACTTTTTATATTCAGTTAAATTTGTTATTAATTTATGTATATAATTATAGATATCATCTATGAAATTTTTATTAAATGAAACGTCAAAATCACGAATATAGATTTTGAAGTTTGCAGGGTCCAAAATGAAGATAACTTTCAACTTGGGCAATCGAAGAAAAAAATAGTAACTATTATAAGTCTTTAGATAAGAGGACAGAAATAAGTAATCCCTTGCCAATTAAATTTTGATAATATAGTATAGTATTATTTTATAATTAAAAACTCAAATTAATAAACAATTGAATTTTTGTGAACATAAAAAGAAAAAGAGAAAGGCGAATGAATGGCAGTAGTCATGCCGCTCAAGAGTCAACTCGTGAGATGGGATATTCCAATCATTTAAGGAATTTTAACTTTTCCAAGTTTGTTGAAAATAAAATATTATCCAATTATAATATTGCGGTTTAGCTACGTAATTAAAACAATATTTATTCATTCCGTTGCTCTTGATATATATTCGTTACTAGAGATTAGTGATTTTCTCCTGCACATAATTTTATGTGCTAATATTCATATTTAAGATTAAATTAAATCTCTTCGGAGTTGCACGTTGGCCACATACATGTATACCAACTTGAATTTGTTTGTGCCTATCGATAAAATTATTTTTAGTATGAATTAATTACGACAGCGTGTTAATTTGTTTTCATTAATTTGTTGTCGATTGTATGGTCTTTATTTGACTCTTTCTTATTGATATATATAGTCACTTTTGGATTGTAGTATGAAATATTTAACTTGAATTTAAATATTATATAGGTTCGAGGTCTGCCTATCTTCCGTCGGGTGGATATTTCATATTTGTATTTAAAAAATAATTATATCTAAAATGATTATTTTATATAATAAGTTAATATCCATGAATAATAATATTTATAAGGAATCTAAATTAGAGACGGTCACGCCATATATAACCGATTAGATTACGAGAAATAGAAAGCTGAACTTATAAGCTTTTATGATAAAATGATATTAAGGACTTGATTGAAAATATTAACGCACGATTAAAATTTCGGTATACCTATTTTTTTTCTCCATAATCATGAAAAGGTAAATTTACATTTCCAAAAAGTGGAAACAATGAAATGTAGGGAATATTAATAAAGAATAACATCACACGAAGCACATAAATGTGAATGAAACAAAGTAGCAAAACACATAAAATCGTCAATTAAGCCACGAGTGACATTCCACCGGCACCGAGTAGAACATCTATACAAGACTTGATTTGGAGTTTGATACTTCCCTGCAATTTTTGCCCCATAAAATCAGCAACCAATAGATCCACCAAAGCCATATAGATCAACAACCGTGCAGATGATGCGTTCAATCCAACGGTGATCAACGATCAAGGGCTGTTCTCCTTGTATGTGCTGGCCAATGCCAATGCAAATCCCAATGCTATTTAGTCTTTTTTGCTCCTTTTTTACATATAAAAATATGCAGTATATTAATTTTTGGGAAGATTTTGGTAAAAAAATTTGGATATTTTGGGCCAATTAAACACGTCGGATTGAATAAAAAATAAAGAAATTGGTGGGATTGAGGTTGTTGGACGGTGGTTTTGTGGTGGGTTGATGGACACTGGTTTCTTTGGGTGGGGTGGTGACGATGTTTTCAATTGTTTTCAATTTTCTTCAAACTGCTGCAAGACTAGGTGTTAGCAGAATGTGGGCATAGCCGGTAATTTCATAAAACAGAATGAGGTGGGTGGGATTTGTGGCTTGTGTTTAGGAATTTTTATATTTGCTAATGTTGTATTTTCATGAGCATGGTACCAATTAGGATTTGTTCATGGTTATTTCAACACACCATGTGAATCCATTTTGTTTTGGTTGTTTGTTTCAATAGTGCAGTTGTTTTGCTACTTTTATAATTGTTTTTGCTATTTTTGTAGGATTAGATTACTAGGGGCAAGGAAAAAGAGACATTGTATAGCAGTTTTTCGCTGGAATTGAGATGTTTGTTTATAGTTGATTTCAATAATTTCTAGTTCGTTTCGATAATTATAGTTGGTTTCGACAATTTTGTAACTGATTTCGATATGATTGAGCTGTTGGAGTTAACTATTTCTGATAAAAAAAGGGGAGATGATTATCGTGCGTCAGTGGGTGCAGAAGTCGAGGCTGAAACTTCCTACCATGCATGCTGATCCCGGGGGGAGCTACTGCTGATGATTAAGACATCTCTGAGTACATGAGTGAGGATGGTGATGAAGATGAAGATGAAGAAGATGGTGATAGAACTGGTTCCAACAATGGTTCCAGTGCTGAGATTTAAAAGTTCTCTTGTTTTCTTGTAACAATGTCTTATTTGTCTATTATTTTGAATTTCTTTCGGAGCAATTTTGTTTAGTGCATTTTTACTACACTTATTTTTTTGCTGAACTCCAACTTTTTTTGCAATACATGCTTTTTGTAAAATTATTTCATATCTTATATGCTCTAATATTGAGGGGAAGTTCAAATTATTTTTGCAGGTGGGACAATGTTTTTTTTTGGCCAAAAATATTTTATTATTCCATCAAATATAGGTGAGGGGGCCTCGTTAAAACCTTGTGGACCTAACATAAGGAAAAAAAGTACCCCTACAATGGTAATAAAAAATCAGAGTCTAATCTATATAGACTATTACAATGCAGCCCCAAAATGGGGTAAAAAATTGAAGGAAAAGAACCTACGAGTCCTAATTCTAGAAACCCAATAAAAGTTTGAAATATTGTTGGCAGCCCCCCAGATCGAGGTCAATCTGTAATTAATCCAGATTAGCTGACCTGGCCAAAGCACCCCTCTCAGCACTTCTGAAAATTGCGAAACAGCCCCAGAAAGGGCCAGAATGAAAATAAGTTCATTATGCTGAACCCCATCCGCCGAAACACATCAAATGCGATAATTCGCTATGCCCAATTTTTCACTGATATAGGCAGCCCTCACCTCCGGAGGTAAGTTAGAGGCAACAAAAACTCTTGACTTGATTTGTGAGTATACGCCCATTTTGCAAGACAATCAGCAACGATGATTTTTTTACGAAATATATGCTGAAAAAGAACATAGTATCGACTTCCTGCATGGAAAGTCGATGAACGTATTCAAGATCCCAGGCAACCTTATTGGTCCCAATGGAGTTAATGGCCAACAATGAGTCAGATTCAACTGTTGGTGGAACTACCTACATGCAAGTGCACGTATCGTATTAATATAATGGGTTTTAAGTTCAAGTATGGTAATGCCCAATCATCCATACATGGCCAATAATAAGCATATTGCATCAATGCATATAGTTATAATTCATTATTCATGATGCATGATCACGACTACTTGCTACACGTGTGCCTTAATTGCGTTTTAATACGTGATCGAATACTTTTCTTAAAATGTGCTAATACATGATACATGTTATTGAACTTCTACTTTATGATTTAACGTGAAATTAAGTGATTTATTGTAGTGAGAAGCTCAGTTCCTCGGTTAAGAAGGGATCAATGTGCTAACGGTGATATAGATTGTCTTAATTGTATTTCTGCATTTTAATTACATTTTTAATATGATTAATTACATATGTAATTACTTGAAGTAACTCATATTAGACTAAAACCAGAAGTATGCAAAAGGGTGCAATTTGATTGGTTGGTTGACTAGGTTGCACAAGATCATTCTCAAATTATTTACACTTGATTATAATGAGTAAGCATCAGCCCATATCTTATCTCAAGCTAGAAAAACGTGGAGGAACCACAAGAATCCAGCAAATATAAGGCTTCCAATCATCATCCTCCATTTGGCCTTGTTGGGAATGGGTAGATAAGTGAAGACTTTGTGTTTTGGTCTTCATTTCACTTGTCTTCTTCCAAAAAACGACCAGACCTATTTCTTTAAGCTTATCTTCAGATTTCTTCACTTCCATACTCACATAAGAGAACATTAAACATAAGAACTCACAAAAGTAGAGGTAGAACAAGTTTTGCACCTTTTCTAGCTGAAAATCCTATGTTTTGAAGTTTGAATTCATCTCTAATCAAGGCTTCTAGCACACCTTATCTAAGCTTGCTGATCCTTTCACTTCATAAACCATATTGATTTTGAGGTAAGTTGAAGCTTTCATTTGCTCATCATAAGAACCTAATTATGTTTGCTTTAATGTGACTTTTGCTATGTGTTCTTCATGATGTTTGAATGATTGATGATTCATAGTGATATGAAAGAATATGTTTTGAAAATAGGAGTATGGTACTTGATTGATGGTCGAGTAGGCAAGGGACGCGGGAGGAACCGGCGGACTCAACACATGGTGGCAAATACCTGAGGTCGAAAGACCAGTATGGAAAACCCACAATTAAGAAATGAAATACGGCTAATACCTGAGGTCGAAAGGCCGGTATGGAAACACCCGTATTATCTATTGGCCAAATATGATGAACAGGTTCCGAAAACCAAAGCCTATTGCTATCAGTCAAGTACCACACTTCAAGGGTACCCGAAAAAGAGAAGGATTTCAAAGAAAAGGATCAGGAATGAAGTTAGATGTGATATTGTACATATTGAATGAATAATGTGTTATGTGATATATTGCTATTACATCAGTTTCAACTTGCTGAGCCATTAGCTCATTAGGTTCTTATGATGCAGGTAATGATGTACATGTTTAGAAGTTGACCTAGCCAAGAGCGGCCAGTCACATATTTGTTCATATGCCATGCTTCGAGCCATTTTGTAGCCGAGCTAGAAACTCTGATTTCATTTTGTTAGCCGCTCTATTATGGTTTTTGTACAATGTAATTTTGTAAACAATAAATATTTAAAATATATATATGTACAGACTTAGAGAAAGTACTAAGTTTGATTTCTTTTCAAAGCATATAACGTATTTTTGTATTAAAACCATAATGTTTAAGTATATATATAAAAAGGTTAGCATCCCTAACTTAATGGTGGTGATCCGATTGGATTCAGCTGTTAGGTTGTGGGGCATTGCAAGTATCGATCCCACGAGGAATATTAAACTATGTAATTCTAAGGGCTAGATTATCCCAACTACGTTCAAGCTAGTAGAATTTAGAGAAGATTAACTAAATTAAACTAAAATATAAAATACAAATAAAAAGCAAGCAAAAATAAGTAAGTTAACTGTCATGACACTTCTAGAAAACTCCTTGAAATTCGAAGATAGTTAATTGCTTACCATTGCCAAGAACCAAAAATCATGTTATCGCTTCAAGCATCCAATATTTGTAGTCTAAAAATAGAGAAAATTTATACTTACATAATAGTATTCGACTCCAAAGACTCACCGAATTTCTCTACTTTGCTAATATCGAATAATTGAACTATTGGGATCATTGGAACTTTTTGGATATCAATTGTTGGGCTCTTTGGCGCAAGGTAGGAAATAAGGGTATATAAGTCCTACTCTTCTCTTTTCGATCTTTTCATTGTTGAATAAATAGTTGCACTAAGCAAGATGCTTATATTTTGTTTTTCTTGAATCGAGGTGTTTTCGCCGAGATTTGGATATTAGGCTTTTTGAATTATCATTTCACCTCTAAGGGCATCTCCTGTCGAGAGGGGGCGGCTCCCCCCGACCCCTC
>NW_012193567.1:0-77739 GCF_000504015.1 Erythranthe guttata | reverse complement strand
CTTTAAAGAACTTGTAGATGTTTTTAAATATTCTCGTTTAAGTTTCAGATTATTTTGTTAAAATATACAAACAATATATTATGAAAGTTGAAATATTAAAACTTTTTTTTTTGGTAGTTATTTAATAATACTTATGGGCTAGTTTCAAATACCATCCAGTCCCCTTTAGTTTACTTTTCACTCTGCACTCTCCCCTTTTAAGTTTTACTTACAGATAGCTTCCTACCCCCTATGAAATGTCTGGACTGCCCCTAACTTTAAATAAGAATTACAGCTACACCTCATTTCCACTTAAAGAAACGCTATTTCTCTTAAAGTTGTTTCTAATGCAACACGTTTTCAATACATATTTATTTATTTATTTCCTTCAAAAAACGTTTTTCAATATTTTTTTCCATACCAAACGATGTTTCTCAAACTCACGTTCTTAAAATCATTTTCCAATAAAGTGTCGTTCTCGGGCATCGCCAACAACAATATTTTGCCCGTTTATTTCGAATTCACTGCAAGTGGTTTGTACTCCCGCAAGAGAAACCAACGACAAGAAACAGAGCAAAATCATACAATAAGAAGAAGAAGAAGAAGAAGAAGAAGAAGAAGAAGAAGAAGGAGGAGGAGGAGGAGGAGGAGGAGGAGGAGGAGGAGGAGGAGGATATTTTGTCAAACCACAGTTGCAGCTCAGAGCACAGTTGCAGCACACTATTTTGAAGTTTCGATTTCTTATTTTCAAATATCATAGTTGTTGAAACCCCAATTTTAAACCATAACATTACCGTAAAATTTCTTATTTCCATGTTGGGGTCTGATACCTTGTTTTTTTTTTTTTTTTTTTCTGCGAATGGCACGATTCGGAGGAGATTTTCAGTGGGGTACTGTGTTTCGACAATTTAGTATGTTGTTAGAGATAGGTTTGATATCATACCTATAGTCGTGAATAATTTTGGTAGTTGTGCCATTAGTATGATTGTTCTTTAGTAATTGGACTGTGTATAGGACAATGGTTGCTGGTTATGCTACTTTCGTGTATTTGTTGACTACAACAATATGTGACCAAAAACATAATCGTGTTATGTTTGTTGTTGCTGAAATGGGTCCCAAGAAGGACAATTCTATAAAGGATACTCGATGCTCCCCGTATTTCTTCATAAAAGCGATGAAACCTATCAAGAAGAAGATTGGGGTTCTCCAATTTGATGCCCTAGAGATGAATCCCTTTGGGAACTTCCTAAACATGCCAAGAGTCGGTCATAGTTTTACAAATGTGTAACATCTACTGAAAAGATATCGTCCTGAATCAAACGCGTTCGTATTTGGGAACGATAAGAACATAGTAGTGATCCCTTTTACCTCGGAGGAGTTTTCATAGTGTTGGGATTGCACCACGAAGGTAACGCAGTTGACATAAACTTTAAGAATGAAGCTTCGTACACAATTAGGCGTGTATGCGGTGGAAACGTCGCAGGCTCTGAAGTAACTCACTTTGTCAAAAGTTGGAGGAATATGCAGGAGATAACAATTGTGTTAAAGACTTCTGTAGGTTGTACACATAGCTCGTTTGCAACTGTCTATTATTCTCCAATCCTAGCACAACGTTCTCCAAATTCGTATTTCAGTATGTCGATAACTTGCAAAATTGGTGATCGTACGCATGGGCCATGGTTGTCTACGAGTGTATCATGGAAGAAATGCGAGCGTATGTGGATGATGGGGCTATGTATTTCAACGGTTGCAACATTGGGTTATTGGCATGGTTACACGAGAGGATACCTTCTTTAGGGGCATGACAGTCTGTAGATATATTTCATCGCTTTTTCCAATGGAACGACACCATGATCCCCGGTGAAGAGGTCCAAGTTCGGTTTATATTTGATGCAATAACTAAAATAAAAGTGAAGAGTTTATATGCGTTCCCCGAAGAGGAGAAACTGAAACACATCAAGAATATCTCTACTACCGCTGGATTTTGATCCTCGGAGGATAGGGATGAACTGGTTGCTTCTTTGAAAAAACAAATAGAGGACCTGAGGAAAAAGGCGAAGAAGAACGGAAAAGACAAAGAAGAATACACAAGACATGTAAAGTTAATAAATTTTCTGAATATACACAACACATGGATATACACAATTAAGACCACTATTTAATTCGTTTAATAACCGAACACCCATGATCTAAATTAAGGTTTGAGAAAGTCAAAACATACTTGAGCTAATTTATATTCTCAAATCTCGGTCATAACTTTCAGCAATTGGATTTCGCTGGGTATGTTGCATTTGATTCCTATTTAACTTATTGCCACCCATATCACTGACCTTTTTATTTGCAAAATAAAATAATCTCATATGGTTGTAACTTGTATGTTGAGTTATAGCATTAAAATAATAAATACATATATTTTATTATTAACCTAATCGGTCGGGCCTTATTCGGGTTCAGCCATAGTAGGCTTAAACTCGGCTAAAAAATAAATCAAGTTTAGTAAAATGGATCAAACTCGGTCCGGCTCACTAAAAAGTAGGATCGACTCAAATATAATCGGGCCGATCCACCAGGCTTTGGTTATGCCCGACTTAATTGCCGGTCCTATATTTTATATTGTTTAAACTTGAAATAACATATAGAAAATTAAAATTAAAAAAAGAAAAAAGTCTCGCGAATAAAAAACTCACAAGCCAGCTTGTAAGGTCAAGAATTACTAAGAAAATGGTCGAATTCGGCTCGTCAAAAAACTCGTGTTCGTGAGTTAGATTTCGAAAAACTCGAGTTCGAGCTTTTGTGGAGTCGGGTCATCGAGCTCACGAGTCACTACCACTACACCGCCATCACTGCATGAGTATCATATATCATATTCAAGCCCCATTACTATCTAATTGACCGTAAATATTCGTCGTTTACTGAGTATCGTATAATTTCATTGAAAGTAAAAAAAAATGAATTAAGAACTGTCAGAATTGAAAGTTTATTTCAATTGCAGTAAATTTGGAATTCTCAGATATTTTAGAATTTTCAAAAAATCATGCAATTTCTACATTTTCCTGGAACACTTTTGAAAAAAATAACTTTTTTAAAGAAAATATTATTTAACTGCTCAAAAAATATAAGTTTACCTCTTTGTAGATTTTTAATAAAGATGAAAGGCATGTTATTTTTTATTGATCGACTGATAACGTTTATATACAAGATGTACAACTGATTTTTAGGAAACTACAAATGAAAAAATACACGGAATCAGCAATCAAATTTGCACGGAATATTCACATAATTGATTTTGATTTTATCTTCAAGGCTTGCCATAATTTAGCTCCATATATTATTCTTCAACAGAGCCATGATTCACGGGTTGATTATTCTTCACATGCCCCTTCAAGTTGGAAGGGTAACCCATGTGGACTCCCAGCTTGTCTCCAAGAAAGACAAAGGCCTGCTTGGAAAGAGGTTTGGGGAAAATGTCTGCCGGTTGGTTCGAAGAAGAGACGTGTCGTGTGACGAGAGTTCCCATGGCAATTTTTTCACGAACAAAATGGTAGTCCAACTCAATATGTTTCGATCGAGCATGAAATTGGATTTAAAGACATGTAGTGAGCACTCATGTTGTCACAAAATAATTGAGGGGGCTGTCGAAGTGACATGCCAATATCTCGGAGTAGAAAAGTCAGCCAAGTAATTTCCGCGGTGGTGGAAGCCATGGACTTATATTCTGCTTCTTAACTAGAACGAGCAACTGTGGGTTGCTTCTTTGAACACCAAGATATGCAATATCCACCTCAGTAGATACAAAAACCAGTAGTGCTTCTCCTTGTAATCGGGCTACCTGCCCAATCTGCGTCGCTAAACCCATATACAGATAAAGGGCATTGAGCAAGATACCGCAATCCAAAATGTGAAGTTCCATTTAAATACCTTAGTATTCGCTTGATTGCCTTCAAATTGAGTTGGAGGTCGATGGTTTGTCCTTTTATACCATCGGTATAGACATTGGAGAGCTTTCAAGCATATTTGTGTGAGTAAGGAGATCTTGAATGTATTCCGTTTGAGACAAATGAACTCCACCTGAGAAGGACTTTATTTCTACGCCAAAATAGTGAAGCGAGCCAAGATCCTTGATGGCAAACTCATTACTAAGCTTACTGATCAGATTGGTAATGAAAAGATCATTACTACCAGCAACAAGAATATCATCAACATAAATAAGTAAAATTGTAGTAATGGTGCTGATGCGATATATATGAAGTGATGAATGAACCTTACTACAGTAAAAACCAAGATGACCTAGAAATTGTGAGAGGCGATCGAACTAAGCACGCAACGCTTGCTTAAGACCGTACAAAGACTGCTTAAGTAAACACACATGATCCGGATAATTTAGGTTGATAAATTCTGGTGGTTGCTCCATGTAGACAGTTTCGCTAAGATAATCGTGTAGAAAGGCATTATTGACGTCTAATTGTCGTCTAATTGCCGCATATTCCATTTCAAGGAAGTTGAGAGAGCTATAACGAGATGAATGGTAGTCAACTTTACCACATGACTGAAAGTCTCATCATAATCGATGCCATGGACTTGGGTGAAGCCTCGTGCAACGAGTCGAGCTTTGAAGGGATCAACGGTTCCAACCACTTTGTATTTAATTCGATACACCCATGTCTTGAAATATAGACTCGTTTTGTCCTGGGCTCCAAGCAACGATAACATTTGTGCATCAGACTATAACCAGTGAAGATACTGTTGGGTATCGTGCATGTATACGCAACGGAATTTAAAATTTTTTAGATCGAACTAGTTTCGATCACATGCATAAACTAATCATATAGCCAACGTACCTTAACGCTTCCGCCATACACATGGTAATTATCGATTTTATTAAAACATATAAAACCGAAAAGAATTATAAAACATGCTTGTTCATCATATAGCAAAATCTAAACACGTAATCACATATTACTCATGCTCGTAAATTAAAATTCACACAAACCATGTTCGAATAAAATTTACGAAAGTTCCGATTTAATTACCTCTTGTAGCATGAGATTTCGACGAATCGAAACCTAGAACCGAACACGTACAAGCTGCGAATTACCAATCCTCGGGGCAGCAACTCACGGCTGGAGCAAGCTGGTCCAGCAGGTGGCGGATGGCGGCGCGTGCTGCGTAACGGCGGCGCGTGCGACTTCGACGGCGGGGCAGCGATGTTCCTCTCCTCCAATCAGGTTTCACCTCGTATATTTAGACCCACTCGAACTACATCACTAGATGTAAACGAGTTAGATAAACAACAAAGAATAAACGAAGGAGTAGAGAAGAGAAAACCGGCGACAAGCGGCGGTGATCGGCGGCGGCGCGGCGGGGCAGCGGTGGCCGAGAGAGCTGAGCGGCTAGGGCTGGACGGCTAGGGTTTTGGGGTGTAAAAATCTGATCTCAAACTCTTGTTTGAGGTCTATTTATACTAGGGTTTTCATCCCTTGTGGGTTTAAGTCATTGGGCTTGACCCACTGATGCATTAAGCCCATTCCCTCGTCGGCGTCATTTCTAACAAACGATCGTTCACAAAATTATAACAAAATTATATTTGTGACGAGCTCAAAGTCCTCGTCGATACGAGTGCCTCTTCGAAATTTCCAATTTCCAAAATTGGAAACTTCCACTTCAGTGGACCTGCTAAATCGGGAAACTTCCCAATTTAGAAAGTTCACTAAATTCCGCATGTCTCTCTTTCTCTACGTTTATTCCGATTCGCAATCCACAATTACGAATCTTGGATTCAATCATATCGACATCCAATCGTTCAAAGATTAACATATTAATCTATGCTTGTTGTTATCAAGGATCTATATTACACGAGAAGTGTGACCCTCAATGGTTTAGGTGTACGCTAGCCGTGGGCTCACAACTCTTTGTGATTCGAACAACACATTGTTCTTATACGAACTCCTCCCAAGAGTCCCGATTAGAGTAAAACTCATTTTACCTAATCCCCGATCAAATCGGTGCCCAACGAATCAAGATTGGCGTCTAAGAACTACGCATCATGATTCCCTAGGTACAAGTGAAGTGCCTGCAAGAACCTTATGATATAGTTAGCGTACAGTACGATCCCTTCGCAGCACATGTCCCGATTGAACTAGAGGCATTGGTTCACCGAGACCTCTTATAAAGTTCAATAACCGTGCGAACGTTCTAGGTATTATAAATCCGTTCGTGTGCGACTTAGGGAAACACATTTCCCTAATCACCCCACTATCAACTCTGGCCAGAGATTCCTTGGATTATAAACCGTCAGAACACACAGGACATCCATGACTACTCAAGCGCTCGAATCCCCTACTACAATGCACAGACTTCACACTAGATTTCGGATTGCACGAACGTTGGCCCTTGGAGTGGTCCGCTGTGGGACTCAGTGACAGGTCACGATACAATCGATCCTCTAGTGAAGTCACGGTGATGTCTGGGTCTTAAGGACTAATGGTGTACAACTATATCTTAGAAACCTATTACTCGATGAATGAGAACCACTTATAGATTTCTAGGGCGAGGGAGTTCAGTGAACTCATCCAGTATGAGCACCCACTCAAGTATGCCGATGTCACAACATCAAGGACTGATGAGACGCAGTACACATACACTAAGTGCTAGTCTCAAAAGGGAAAGGCCGGTATCCTCATTATTGGCGTAACCCATCGACTAGGAACAAGGTTTAACAGTTACATTACATTGCTGAGTTATCTCACGATTCTACTAGATCAACTCACAGTAATAGAGTAACTCGTTAGGACTATATCTATGCTGCTTGCATGGGATAAGAGATATAGAATGCCAAATGAAATATTTTATTATTACGAACGAAAAACGATTGTTTTATTACAAGGAAAAAGAGAAAGACCACAGCCACAAGTTGGCTTGTTGGTCACCTACTCTAACAGATACATGGCTATGTATTTTTTGAGAACTTATTTCAACCTTGGTACTTCAACGAAGGAAAACACCTGCATCCCAAAACTCGCAAACCTCTATAATCAGAATGTTTCTTATGAAGTTTGTGATATGGAGTACCATTATGTAACACCGAAAATGGCAACCTATTTATAAGATAGGCTGCAGAGAAAAAGACATCAACCCAAAGAGTTAAAGGCAAATTCGCATGAAACAACATAGTTAAGCTTGTCTCGACAATGTGCCGGTGCTTTTATTCTGCAACTCCATTTTGCTCCGGAGTTCCTGAGCAAGAGATATGCATCTCAATTCCACTATTTAGGATATAAGTAGGAAAATCACGTGTATTAAATTCACCTCCACCATCACACTAAAAAATCTTAATTCGACGATCAAATTTATTTTCCACAAGCCTTTGAAAGCTCTTAAAAATATCGAAAAATTCAGATTTTCTCCGCAAAGATATAACCATGTAAACCTTTATCGTCAACAAATATTGCATAATATCGAAATCTTTGATTTGAACCTAAAGAAGAAGGTCCCCAAAGATCACAATGAATTTTCTCAAGTGGAAAATCTGAAAGTTTATTCGAAAAGGCAATTTACAACTCTTTCTAGAGATCGAGATCCCTTTTGGATAGACATTGGTAAATGTTTCAAGTGACCTTCTTTCTCCATTGTAATTGGAAGATTGTTGTTCCAAGGAGGACCAAACTTGATGTGCTGTTTCTGCGCCAAAGATAGAACTCCTGATGTCCTCTTTCATGGTCCCAAGAAACCAAGAAACGAGAAGGCCATCGTTGGTTATCCATGACTCGTGCATAGGGTTCGGTATTTTACTACCCTTTTCATTCTCTATCTCTTCTGTGGGTTTATCATCATTAATAAGATGATGATAAATACCCAAACTTCGGACTAAAGGAATGATTTGAGTGCGCCATAATAGAAAATTGGTGGTGTTTAGTTTGATAGAGATCAAACTAGAACACTAATGGAAAGCTTGAATTGTAAGCTGCGGCTCTTTGGTTAAAGAAGGGGTTGACATGATTTCCTGGCTTGCTGGCGATGGCTCTGGTACCATGTAGATTTTTAATAAAGATGAAAGGCATGTTAATTTTCATTGATCGACTGATAACGTTTATATATAGGATGTACAACTGATTTTCAGGAAAATGTAAATGGAAAAATACAAGGAATCATCAATCGAATCTGCACAGTATTCACATAATTGATTTTGATTTTATCTTTAAGACTTGCCATAATTTAGCTCAATATGATTATTCTTCAATAGAGCCATGATTCACGGGTTGATTATTCTTAACACTTGATATTTTACACGAAAGATTATATTTATTTCTTAACATTCTTCAATAGAGCCATGATTCACGGGTTGATTATTCTTAACACTTGATATTTTACACGAAAGATTATATTTATTTCTTAACATAAATATATATTTAAATACGTTATATAATTTATTTTTTGGGAAAAACTGAATTTTCAAAAATTAAAATTGTATATAAAAATCAGAATTCTTAATATAAATTATAATCACTCTGGATGGAGTTAGAAGACCATTTTTATTTTATTTATTAAAAAAAAAACCCGATTAAATATACTTCCCGCTCTTTTCACTAACCAATAATTCATAGTTCTAAACACGGTGTGTGGGATTCTCTCGAACCAGATAATTTCAAATATTTTTATAATACAATTTCTCTCTGCATTTCCATTCTCATATTTCAGAGTTAACCGTTTCCTAGTTTTGCCAAAGGTTTCATCATGTAATCAACAACTTCAGATATATTTGGCGTATCTTATAATGCATTTTGTAATGAATTTTTCTTCTTTCTTTATATTTGTTTTGTTTTAATGATTAGGTGATATTTGGCATCCTTGAAGCTGGTGCATATGGGGTTCCTCAATTCGAGCCCGAGCCAATGCAATGTCGAAATCCTTCACTTGTCTGCTGTTAGGAGTACTGCAATCCGAGGTAGCATGGACATATTAATTGATCATGTATCGAAGGAAATGAACAACTAAGTCTAATGTTTCCTATTTGATTCTAATTTGCGTGATCTTTTTGATGAGAAGGTGCGGTTTTCATGTTGCATGTTATGTGTTAAAAAAACATCTCTAGTATTTTATAACTAAGTTCCCTTATATCAATTTAATCGTCCAACGGTCAAGTGGTTGATCTGATATCATGGTGCTTGCCAAGTACTGCTGAAGGAGGGAAAATCAACGAATGCTAAGTGATGGAAAACGAAGAAAGGACTTAAGAAGATAAGAGAGCTTTACAGGAAAGTACTTGTATTGCTTGAATGTCTTGGATTTGTTGGATGCTTATAAATGAAGTCCCTATTCCTATCTATACTAGGCCACCTCCTTAATGGACGGTGGAGATCTATTTGATCTAACGACTAGGAGTTGTTCACTAGAACACTCCAAAGTATTCCTACAAAATATCTACAAAGAAAGGGTTCTGGAAGATTTTCTAGAACCCTCCAAGAATCTCTACCAATCTCTATATACACTTGGGCCAACTTGGTCCTAACTCTATTTGGGCTAAGTTTTGGATTTCTTAACCTCTCAACCCAAGGGAAACTGGCAAATGGCTGGGCCAAAACTGGCGGGCCGTGACACATTGCTCCTCTAAAGTGATCAAATATTTTGAGATATATTTCTTCTATTATGTACAAGTTTTTTTTTTTTTTTTTTTTTTTTTAACTTCAGTTTAATAAGCATTTTATCTTTTTGAACAAAGTCGTTATGATGTCCCGAAAACTAAAGATGAATGCAATTTTGCAACATGGATGATGGATGTCACTTCGGCTTCTTGAGAACCGAAACTTGGCATCGACCTTTTCGGAGATTTACATGAATTCTGCTTTGCTCGTAAGTCCTATAGCCTCGACATATTTTTTTCTTCACTGACATTAAATGCAAGCTAGTAACTTGGCATGTTTGGTCTAATTGTCTAGGTAGTTCTCATTTTTTACGATATGAACATTAATCAACAGAAGCTGTTTTTTCCTGCATATAAATGTAGGAGAGAAACATTCTCATTTCCTGAAATACAAAAAGATGAATAATTTCTATTATCATGTTCGTGGGAAATAAAAAAAATAAAAATCAAAGGCTTTTCTTTTGTGTAGCTCATGGAGCGTGACTAATCTTTTCACTTGAGCAGTTTTAAAACATACTCCGAGTCGGGCTCAAAAAAAGGGGAATATCATGATGCATGGAAAATGGGAAGATTGACATAAATTTGGATCACAATTCACTTTGCATCGTAGTTCTAATGCAGCTGCAACCATATTTGTGTTTACCTTTACTCGAGTCCAACTCGATAACCTCCGATAAGAAGTTGAACTGTTTTCCGTTGATTTTGTAGGTTGTGATTGAAACAACTTGAAATGAGTGACTACTATTCTTTACGCTGCTAATTGTGTTTGTGTCGAAAGAATTATATCCATGCAAAAAGATATTGATCAATATTGTGTTTTTGATTCGCAGCAAATACCGAAGGTTTTATTATGTAATTCCAACTTCTTGGTCGTTAAACGGCGGTGTGCTCACTTCGCAATACAGAGATATAGAGAGAGCATGAAATTACAGTATTTCTTAGAGATTATTTTGGATTTCAACACAATATGTTACCTTTTGTGGTTTTGGTTTTGAGTTGTTATCCCATTCTTTTTGGTTCTCTCTTTTCTTATTGCTTAGGGAAATTAAACATCATTTTTTTTTCTTTTTTTCTTTTTTTAAATTTAATTTCTCCTTCAATAAACAGATAATATTTTAGGACATAATAAATCATGTTAGTATAAATGTATTATATTTCAGTTTGGAGTTTAGTTTACAAATTGGTGTTTTATATTATATGGAAAATTCAGGTGTCTAATCAATCATGAACTTCTCCTTATTTGGGTTTTGATTAGTCCAATAACCGATTTTTCTTTAAGGAATTTGCATGTGACTTGTACATATGTTTATCGATAACCTCCGATAAGTTGTTGAACTGTTTTGCGTTGATTTTGTAAGTTGTGATCGAGATTCAATATGTACATTATTTTTCTCAGTTTGCATTTAAAATCCCAATGACTCGTATATACATTATTTTTCAATTTTACCCTTATTATTAGCAGCAGACATTATTTGGAAGATACCATTTTCATCATCATATTATGTATTGATCAATATTGTGTTTTTGATTCGCAGCAAATACCGAAGTGGTGGATATGGTTTTATTACGTAATTCCAACTTCTTGGTCATTAAACGGTGGTGTGCTCACTTCGCAATATGGAGATATAGAGAGCATGAAATTGTTATTTGGGTGTGTGTATTTCGAAATGGGAACGAATAAAATTTTTGACAGAAGTTTGACAAGAAAAATGTAGTCGAGGCGAGAACTCGGTTCTTTCTCCTTAAGACAAATTTGCCCCGTATAGTGCTCTCGGTTTACGGCAATCGTCTCCAAGGTACAACGACTATTTCAGTTCCAACAAAGTAGCACAACAATTATTGGAACACGGCGAACAAAACAACTTTTATGACTTTATAAGACACGAAGAAATAGGACTTGATAATTGCAACAATATGCAATGATATGCTATGATGAGAAGTGAATTTAATGTATTGAATTCCATGTGAAAAATGAATGATTCAAATGGTGGATTTTGGAATCTATTTATAGATTTTCAAAGGTTATGACCACAAGTCACAACTTTTAGGAAAATAATGTCATGAAAAGGTATCAAACCTTTTCTCATTAATTACACACATATTCCATTTAATAAGTGCTTAAACATATCCATCTTTTTCAATGGTGGCATTTCACTTTATTATTTTGCACACTTAAATATTTTAAATGATCCATTAATTTATCATTCATCAAAAATTAATTTTGAGAATCTAAATTAAACCACTTAAATATTCAACAAAATTTGAGTACAATACTCACAATTTCCAACAATCCCCCACATGAATGAAATTAATGCATGCAGACATAGTCAAAGTCCAAACGATTTGTTATTGCATCGAGAGAAGTAGCTTTTGGCTTTGAACCTTCCCTAGTAAAATGTTGTTGGATTTACTTGTTGCTTAGTGAACGCGATGTCTTGAACTAATCAACTTTTATGTAAACCAAGACAACAACACTTACACAATAACATCTCTAACATCTTTTGTTCTCACGCTGTGTCCATTTCGGCCTTTGACCAATTCTTGGATTCATAAGTGTTTCATTGAAGCGGCCCTATACTTCACACTATATAGGTGATCTCCCATAAATAATACCCCGCCGTATTCCACATTAAAAGGTCATAGGAATCATTAAAAGTCACTAAACTTAACCTCACCACATTCGACATGTAGCACTTGGATTTTAGGGAATGGTAGGAATTATTTCCAAGTGCTCGATTTGAATTCCCATAACTTAGTTGTCCCATTGAACCAAGATCTTGGGATCTCCAATCTACAAGGTTGGGTTACCATCATGGATTTTTGTTTGAGTTGTGGGTTTATAGACCCATTCCTATCACTAACTTGCACATTTGATCTCTATTGATTCCTTTCTTCAAGGATCACCCAAATTATCTCTTGACTTCGTAAAGTCAACGTTTGTAATTTCATTAGAGATCAATTGCTAAATGGTGTTATGTCTATGATCGAGACTTTACCATTTTACATATTATTTTGTGCTCTTTGTATAGCCAACTGACTGCTACAATTATTTTCAAGCACCAACTAAGTCCATCACATAATATCCTCTAGAAAATTATGGAGTTATCCAACATTTTTCTTTAGGTTCCAAGTTATAACTCGAATTCCATAGTGAATCGAGTTATACATTTATTTTGAGGACTTCCACAATGCAAAATCATTTACGGACTTAGTATTTTAGTATCACATATCCAATTCATATGAATATACTGTTCAAGTACAACTGGATATCTTTTATAATATAACTTACGTTTAAGGCAAATCTTGCACTTCCAAGAACCCTTATTTAACCATCCACGTACTACTTATAGGATTACTTATTTACTTGACTTGCTTAACGAGTCAAACAACATTTGGGTGCACGTAGTTCATTAAACTACAATCTCTTCAAGAATATTTTAGTTGAACCATTGTTCACAATTATTCTATATAGCCTTATATTGATGACTTCAATATGACAACATCGTCTCAACATAATGAGACTTCAATAATTCATCAATCCTTAGCGATTTTAATCTCTTATAAGATTGCATCAATAGGACCATATTTTCCACATTGAAATATTTTACTAATATTTCATTAGTTTTCATGATAATACCGTGATTATACTGCATGATTAACATGCCATTTACTCATAAACATGTACTCTTATGTGCATATATCACATAGGTACTTTTCAAACTCGCCAAGTTTTAAAATTATTTGATAACAAATTCTTATCAATATGAAATTGCTTTATAACGTATTTAAGTTCATCCCATACAAGTTTCACTAATTTTTCCTTTGTCTTAATGACAATTAACCCCCAAGTGGACAATACTTCATTAATTTCCCGAGGTTCATTTTCTAACTCATAAATTAGAAAATCAAAATCAAACAGTTGATTTTGTTAGCTCTCTTTTATTGAGCGTTTGGTTATTTATCACTTTATAAATTACCACTTTATCTCATAGAGAAATATATCTTTGAACTAACCATTTACACTTAATCAAGTGCTTTAAAGGTAGCTCATTGTCAATGTGGGATGGTGGCTTTTCTCCTCCCTATACATTAATCTCTCATTCACCTCAAGTCGTGTTTGAGAAATTGAACATACTAGATTTATCTAGTCAAGATGTAGATTTTTATTACATAACTTATCAAATGGAATCCACTTAAATTGTTTGTCAAACTTGGGTCAAGATCCAATTTTTCAAACACATTTAATTTAAAGATCGTACATTTATTTGCATCAAGAATAACTATCTTGAGCACTTCCGCACTTAGCATATTCAATAAATATGCATTTCAATATTTTTAGGTCTTTTGAATTTGTTCAACTTAGGTACTTTTACTTTAGTCAAATCACCCCCACATTTGTGCCATCCAAAACCTTTATGTGGTAAAGGAATGAGAAAGTGGTGAGCCATAATCTCCCCCACAAATTCTAGCTTACTCTAGAATTTATCAACATGGCTTTGTTACTCATTAAGAGTTCAAGTATTTCATTTCTCAATACTTTCAACTGTGGTTGATAAGGACTTACTTGTGTCTTAGTTCCATCACAAAGATTTGCATATCTACTTGCACATTTGTGATAGTCCATCAAGTGCTTCGGATTACCTGTTATATACTTAGAGCAACCACTATCACAGTACCACAAGTTACTAGCACAAGCACTAAGAGGAGTTGTGGTGGAAAAGCAGTTAATGTCATCATTTTTCACCCATTTTTGTTTTATATCAGAGTGTCTCATCTTAGGAGCATGTTGCAACGCAGCGAAATTGGGTGAATGTTGTTACAAACTCTTATTTATCAACTTCCATCTTAAAAAAAAAATTTGGTCTGATGTGAGCCAATTTATGGCAGAAGTGACAAGTCTGAACAAACTTCTTCCATTAGTTTTACGAGAAAAAATTGGTTTGTTAAGACATGCGAGTTGTTAGGACAATCAATTTTCTTCACAAAAGTTTTTTTATGATTGGATCAATCTTTTTGATAAACTTACATGTACACACATGACTTTTCTTACTTGCAGAAGGTTGAATGTTTTTTTACATTTAACTGTTCTTTTAGTTTCTCAACATCCCTTGTAGCAATATCCAATTTAAACAAAAGTACCTCTTTATCTTTCTCGAGCTCAGCTACTAGTGTTTTCAAAGCCTTATTCATTTCATCTACAAGAAGACATGTTTTGAGTAATTCATCTTGTTGTTGTTGAATCATTTCTGTAGTCATCTCCTCTTCATCATCTGAGCTGGTTTCACTTGTATGAAAAGAAGAGTTTAGCCTAACAAGGTGATCAGACAGAGAATGTTCATACATGACGGCTGTCGGCACAAGCACTGTAGCCTCAGCTATTGGTTGAACAATCATGGTAGTCCCACAGAAGAGGTTTCCACCCTTTTTGTCTTTCTCCTCATTGGAGTCTTCCATTTCATCACTCTTGGAAGTAGTAAAAGATTTTCCCCTCTTCTTTAGTGTATGGGTACACTCAGAATGAGTATGACCAAATCATTGTCATTCTCTGCACTGAATTCTTCTTTCCTTGAAGTGTGCGCCAGTCTTTGAGGGATTCCCGTTTACTTTCACCATCTTATCAAAATTTTCAGCAATACGTGCCATTAATTTGATAAGTTCTACTTCAATAGCAGACATTGTTGGGACAACAGGAGTGGAAACATCGGTAGTTGGAACAAAAGTTGGAACATTGGTTGACTGTGGAGCTAAATTCTTTTCTTTGTCCATTCTACTCATACTCAGCTTGTTCTCAAATGTCTGCAAGTTTCTTATGAGCTCGTCAAGATGGAGTTCATCAACATTATTAGCCTCTTCAATTGCATTTATATTGTATGCAAATCGATCCGGAAGAGATCTTAAAACTTTACGCACAAGTTTCTCTTTAGGACATATTTCTCCAAGGCCACGAGCTTCATTAACAATGTCGCACAACTTGGAATTGAAGTCAGCTATGGTCTCATCTTCTTTGATTCTAAGATCTTCGAACCGAGTGGCAATCATCTGGAGTTTAGATAGTCTTACTGAGGCTGTTGTTTCATACGTAATCTGAAGAATATCCCATGCCCTTTTGACACTTCCACAACCAGATATCAATTTGAATTGGTTGGTGTCAACCTCATTAAATATAGCATTTAAAGCCTTTGAATTGGCATTTGCCAATGTCTGTTCTTTGTTGCTATAGTTTTCTTCGTGTTTTTCATACTCAACACCTTCTCTGCATCTGGCCACTGGTTTCGTCCACCCTGTTAGAACTGTACGCCATGAATCTTCATCCATTGATTTGATGAACATCTTCATCTTGGTTTTCCAGCACATATAGTTCGTTCCATCTAGCAATGGGAGACGTGTAGTTGAACCGCCTTCCTTGTGAGTACTCATCCTATAATAAATAAAGAAAATAAATCAAATTCCCAAAATCAGACACTAAGTGTATCTAGTGACAGGATCTTGATGCCAATTGTTGATTTATATGCTATAAAAATCAATTATTCTCAGTTGTAACAAATTACTTGTTAAGACACTATTATGTTGCTACTATAATTCTTGTGTTGTCACAATAATTAACTACTTAAAAGCAGATAAAAGAACACAAGAATTTAATGTGGTTCAGACACAAATGTTCCCAACATCCACGAGGACCTGCAAACACGATTTCACTAGATCAGATTTACGGTGTACATTAATAGGACTTAACAAAAATAATAAAGACTCCCTCTTTAATTTTTACGTCATTCTTGTACACAACCCGAACTTCGTGTTTTCTCCACATAAACACCTGTCCGCGAACCTCGAACCTTCGTCAAGCCTGAGCTCCCTTCAGAAAAGCGGATGACCTCTCCCGAGATCTATACAACAAATCTGTATATGTTTGCACACAACAACGAGGGCACACTACTGCTTTACAGACTTCCCTAGCACAACTTCAATACGATGAGAGGTTTTTCTCCAAAAAGTGCTCAAGGCTCTTCAGCGTCTTGAGAGGCTTATATAGCCACGAAAATAACCTCTAAGACCTAATTTGAACCTAAAGAAATCGACTTAGCTATGAAATAAAATCCTAGCCGATTTCTACTTATATTCTGGATAAGTATAAAATATACCTAACTAGAATATAATACATGGAAATAAATCTAAGTCCTAATAAAAATATTACAAGAATATGACACTAATTAATTCCAAAACAAACATGGAAACAAATTTTTGCCAATCTTGTAATTCCAAAGTGCGGAAATTTCCTCAATCTTCACTAACAGAAATCTGGCGCCAACAAAAATAATGAACGGCCAAAAGTCTACGATGGGGTAACCATCGTCACAAAAGTATGATAAATGGTAAAGATTATGAGGGACATGATACGCGTTTTCCTTACGTATAAATTACCGCAAGTGAACATTATCGCATTTTGTAGAACAGTGGTTCCAGATATCGATCCACATAGACCTATAGATTCACATGCTGAGTAATATAATTATATTATCGTTATATTATCTAGCCGATCGTAAATGGTTGAAATAGTGATTAAATGTAAAAATTGACAACAAACAAAGTTGTGAACATGTAATAGAAAAGACGTAAATGGAATAGCGACAACTTTTAACGCTAGGGTTTCGATGTAAAAAGGACTTCTCGTAAAATCCACCAATGTATAATAAAAAAACGTTCTACAAATCCATTATCTAATGCCAAATTTCTATTCGTTAACATAGACTCTAAAATACTCTAACCCTCGTCTCTAGTGTAGTTAGAGCCTACCCACAAGTCCGACGTCTCCGTTCAGAACCTGATATTAAGAGAGAATTTAGTTTAAGTCCTTAAGGGCTACCAGAGTTGTATCACGTCTCTGTTTCCACAACCCCAGCTACGTTTTCCTAATTTCGAACATGAAATCCTTTCTCGAGTTCATTCCTATTTAACATCAATCCGCAAGATCATCAATCTATCAGAAGCATTTAATATAGGAAAACATAAATGAAATCAAAACACGACAAATAGATAACAGAAATGGAAATCGAAATCAATTTATACAAGGTTTCATTACCCTAAAAGAAAATGTTTTTAGTTCATAACAAACATAGGAACAAAAGAATGTATGTAGCACCCGTTTACTTTACTATTTATACTGGAAAATGGTATAAAAGTTTTTTCTAATAATTTGCAGCGGAAGACATTTTGAAAATACAGTTTTATTTTACAAAATAAAGTTCTAGAGAAAGGTGGTAAAGTTTTCTCTAGTTTTGAAAATACTTGAAGTGGTTAGCTTCAATTTTTGTTCGATAAAAATCTTTCTTGAAAAACCGTTGAAGTCGAACACTTCATAGATTTGGTCAAAAATTCTCTCTTTATTTGGTGCCACATTTTCCTTTAAACTTTTTCTTGCTTCGAATAATGAATTCGGATTGTGGTGGAGCTCTTAAGAAATCAACATTAGAAAAGAACAAGAATAGTCGGAAAACATTATATTATACATAAGGGTTAAAATCGTTTCCCGATTACATATTCAAATACTACGGATTACAATCCACTAGAAAGATTAAAGTACCAAAATGGAAGTTAATTAAATCAACATAAATTCCATATGGCTTGATCCCTCGGCTTTCCCCAAACTTGGTTCAACTTTGCTCCTCGGATTCGGATCATGAGTTACCTACACCATAATAACATCTATATGAGCCTTTAAAAAGACTCAGTAAGAATCCGGAAGTAATAACTAGGTTTTGAAAAAGTCTTTTCACATAATTTATACACACACACACACACACACGTATATTTATATATATATATATATATATATATATATATATATATATATATATATATATATATATATATATATATATAGGCACACACGAACACATAATAAACTTACGATCATTCAAACTTGCACTTACTATACCGTACCTTTACCTTTCCTTGAAATCTTTCAAGGATACTTAATATCCTTTCATATTCTTTTAAAAGTCGGGTAGTTAACACCCTTCGTTTCTTTACTTTAATATGCAATATGCATGAAAATGAGACTTTAGACTTTTAAAACTTTTCATGAGAAAACATTGGGTCCGTTTGAAAAAACAATCGTGGAGTTCGGCAAAAAGCCGTGTATTTTGGAGCTTGTGATCTATAACTTTACTATAGTCATGTCAATAACTTTACTATAGGCAAGTTAGAGGTTTATAATCCTGATTCCTATGTGAATCAGTCCCTATGTGGACCCCAACTATCAACCACTAATCGGAATACCAGCTCCCCGTATCCCATACTTATTCACCTATATCCACAACCAATTTCCAAATATTTTTAACTTTGAAAACCGTGTTTTATGCATCTTAGACTTAGAGGGTGTTTGGCTAAGCTTATAAGATGCTAAAAGGAGCTTTTAAGATGTTTTAGAGTTTATAAGCTCTTCCAAAGTGTTTGGTAAATTTTAGAAAAAAAATCTTCATTTTTTTTTAAATAAGCTATTTGGAGAGAAAATAAGATCTGTTTAAGAAAATACCTCTACCGCACCTTTTTATTTAAGATCTTATAATGAGTTAAAATAAAAAATAAGCTAATTATCCAAACATTCTAAAAAATAATCCTAAAAATAAGATGTAACAGCTTATCAGCTCTTAAAATATCTTATCTGACGTAGGAGCTTATCAATTATTTAAAATAAGCTTAGCCAAACACCCTCTTAGAGCCTGTTTGTCTAAGCTTATAAGCTCATAAAAAAATCTTATAAGATGTTTCAGAGCTTATAAGCTGTTAAAAAGTGTTTGGTAAAAAAATTAGAAAATATCTTATTTTTTTCCAAAAATAAGCTATTAGAGTATAAGATGTTTTTAAAAAAGTACCTACACCCCACCTTTTTTCTTTAAGATCTTATTTGCTTCTTTACTAAACCACAAAAAATACAAAATTACCCTAAAATACTTTATTATATTACATGAAATAACATTTATATTTTATCAAAATAACGTATTCTTGTAATCAAGATTAATAATTAGTTAAAATAAAATTATCATAATTATTATAAAAAAAATATTCTCTATTTATATTTTATATGTATATAAAAATTAATCGAATATTCTTATTATCTCAATAATAAATTATATTTCTTTTTTCTATAAAAAAAATTATATTTCTTTTACAACCTTTATTTTTATATTAATATATTAATGGGGCAAAAATATATTAATGGGGCAAAAATAAAAAACTTTCACAAATATGTTTCATGAAAATATTTTATTACACTTCATTTTATTTTAAAAAAATGTCAAATGTCATATCAACGTACATAAAAAAATTTATTTAGTTTATTTAATATACAATTTTATTATTATTTTTATTTGAAAAATTAATTTTGTAAATGCTATAGTAATTTTTTAGGAACAAAAATATTTGAATCGAATTAGTTTGACAGTTATAATAGCGTCGTGTACTTTTTTGTCATTATAGCGATAAACAAACCTTTTTTTTCGAAACACCTGAACAACGTATCTTATAAAAATAAAAGTAACTTATAAGCTACATATCCAAACACCTTAAAAAATAATTTTTAAAACAAGATCTAACAACTTATCAGCTCCTAAAACATCTTATCAGATGTAGGAGCTTATAAGATGTTTTAAATAAGCTTAGCCAAACGGGCTCTTACTAATGAATCACGTAAAGTTTACAAGATCTATATCTTTACTTTCACATAAACAAGCATTAAAGTAACAAGTACGAAAACAACTATACTTCACATCATCAATCAAATCATTGAGCACATAATCATATAGAACATAACACCTTTGTTTGACATTTCATTTCATAAGTACACATAAGCATTTAATGTCACATAGTAGCACCAAGAAGGGCATTCTTCAACTTTAACCATATTATAATCACATAATCATATAACCATGTCATTCATAGCATATCAATATCACTCATATCATGAATTATGAAAATTATCACATACGACATTACTTTACTCTAATCACTTAATACATACACCTTTATTTCAAAAGTGCCACATATCATAATATACAAAAACAATCAAGTATTCTAACTTCTCATAGAAATCAATTAATCATTTTTCTAAATCTTGTACTTGTTTCTTAACACCATTCTAGGCTAGTAGATTATAATTCCTTCTTAGGACATGCAATATGATACCTACAGTTAGATCATTACGCCATAACTTAGAGGTTCCACCTTCATTACTAACCTATCTTTCATTGCTCAGATATTAGAACCTCACAAATCATATTTTGATAAAAATAGTCATCTTAAGAAAATCAAACAGTTTTGGTATCCTAAATTTGAAAAATCATTTCTCTTGCACCACAAATCGGAAGCCTTTGAAATATTTACAACATACTCCTTTATATGTCTTTAAAACCATTTAGAAATAGTTTACAAAAATCATTATCCGAATAAAAGATATAAATAAATTTCTAAAGTGGTACAGTTTGAAATCTGAACAGAAGAAGTGACTTTAAAAATTCATTACTCTTTAACCGTTCATCCAAAACTTTTGAAATTTTAACATCATATCCTATTAGATGTCTTACATACCCCTCTAAATAATGTTTATAAAATCCTTAGGAAATGAGGATAAATAAGTAAAATGGTACAGTTGTGCTGTTTAAAACTCAGAACAGGGGAGGGGACTTCAAACATTTCTTATAAAGTATCTACTATCAAACACTGCCAAATTGTATCTCAAAAGTGTTCTCTAAGTTGGGGTTCTATGCCAAGTGGACTCACTAAATTTTAAAGAGGAAAACGTTAGATTTCATTACTAATTCTAAACTGACTGTGGTTTTGTACAGTTTCGGTAAATAATTCATAACTTATTTATTTCTACTCCAAATATTACAAAACACATATCAATACGACCATAACAAAGAGATATATGCAAATATTAAATTGCGTAATTTTCATAAACAAAATCATGGGTGAAACATGGGTTAAAGTCCGTACCTATGAATCTGCAATTTAACATATAACCATCTATTTCAGGATTCTAGACTCAATAAATGTAAATATAACCATCTTAACATGCAATGATTAGAAACATAAAGATATTTTTTCATAGCATATCATCATCAAATTTTTGGTTTTCTCACCAATCTTCTATTTTCTTTCAAGAATCAAGAATCAAGAGTTAAATTCCCACATGCAAAACTTTAAACATGGAACTAAACATATCAAAACATCATCATCATTTTTCTCATCAAAGATCAAGGACTCAAGCATGGATCTTAACATGCATGAGACTAAACATATAATAGAACATACTATGAGCAATTTCTTTTATAAAACTTTGGATTTCTTCAAACATTCAAGAAGGGATTTTCAAAAGAAAAGAGAATGAAGTAATATATGATGTTAGCTTGATGTAGCAAGAATTCCATGATTCTTACCTTAGGATCTTTGAGAATTCGAAGGGCTTTTTATATATTTGAAACCTACTAGAGAATCCTTCAAGAATTTTGAAAATTAGAAATATGAACTATAGGGCATTTCCAATAGTTGAAGAAAGAAACAAAGAACAAAGATTTACTTACCCTTCTTGGTTGAAGAATCTCCTTTTGGAGATGAAGAACTATACAAGCTAGGAATTAATAAGAAAAAAAAAAAGAGAAGAAGAAGAAGGATGTAGACTTTGATCGTGAACTTTAGGATCAAAGAATGTTTTTGGTGTAGAGAATTGTGAAGAAGAGGTGAGTATTTATAGAGTCTTGGATGCTTGCTATCTTAATGAGTAAGTAGGAAGAGGGGTCTTTTTGCAATGTGGAGAAACTTCTTGGCAATTTCATTTAAGTTATCTTAAAATAAAATGCTAAATGAAAAGCCAAGTGGAAATGCACATGAAATAAGTGTATGCATGCAACACATACAATCACAGCCAATTTAAAGAGAGGAGGATTTAGTGAGTTTCTTAAAAAAATTATTATTTTAATTATCTATGCTTACAGAATTATTTATTTCATGACCAGCTTCACTTAGCATAAAATCGGTTAACACATGTGTGCATGTATCATAGAATTATGCATTTAGATACTAATCAAATAACTAGTCACTTAAATCGAAATTAAGACATAGAGAGAAACTTACTATCAATCAAGCAAATACATTTTCTAGTGTGACAAAATAAATTCTTATCTTACAAAACTCAAATCCATATATATCACATAATTTGACATGTTCAATTTTCAATTATATTACACATGAAATGAATTTAAGTTGCACAAATAGAGAATAAAATCAAGAATACTCATGTAGACATATAATGCAAATTAGTTCAAATAATTTCACATTAATAGCAAATCAAGCAAATTGAAAAGCAAGTAATTAAATTTGCACATAATTCAGAAATTCCAAGCAAATGTGATGTGAGGAAAAATAGATAACTAGACAATCGAGAACGTGGTTGTTACAATCTCCCCCCTTAAAAGAATTTTGTCCTCGAAATTGTTACATGCCCCGAATATTAAGAGAGCATTTAGGTCTCCGTTTCCACAACACGAGCTATGCTTTCCTAAAATCAAACGAGAAATCCTCTCTCGAGTTAATTCCCATTTACAATCAATTCAAAATATTTAATCAAAGAAAGACAAATAGATAACATAAACATAATCAAAGAAAGACAAATAGATCACATATCTAGAAATCAAAATCAATATATACAAGGTTTCATTTCCCTAAAAGAAAATGCTCAGTTCATTACAAACATAGCATCAAAATGAAAAATACGAGAAATCATAAACTAAACATAAAAAAATATCTTATGAAAAACCCTCGTTGAAACCCTTGTCGAAGCTTCCCACGAAGAACTGGCGAAAACCGAAGAAAAATCGAAGAAGAGGTTGAAGAAGTCGAAAAATGAATGAGAAGCTTGCTCTATTTATACAGGGCTTGCAAAACACAAATATCTTGCCTCAAAAACCGTGCACTGCCTTGCCCGATCACGATACGGGAATGCAGGATCGCCATCTGGATCTTGATAAAAAAAAAGTTCTATTAGACCCCCCAGATCGCGATACATGAAAGCTGGATCGCGATCTGGCCCCTGCACCAACTTCAAACACTGTTGTGACCCTTTTTCAGCTCGAATTTGACAAATACGCATTTCATAAATATTGTAGCCCTTGAAGTTGGCTTTTTAACGCTAGTTAAACCAGCTCAATCGGAGGTTGTATGAGAGAGTTATGCTTCAAATACCAAACACCTCCACAACCCGCGAGAATGCACTTTTGCACGTGTTTGGATTGATTCTCAACTTCGCTTCCAAAATCATTTTCAAATCGCCAAAAATAGCTTCTCTTTACCTAAAAATTGAAATAAAATAAAAACCACATAATATATACAAATAACGCAGAAAACTCGTACGAACGAAGACCAAAACTCTAAGATTCGATAAGTAAAAGTCGTGCAAAACGAACACTTATCAGGACGTACCTCTCATATTTCAAGTTACGTACCCATTTAACAAGATGGTGGGAAACACAGTTAGCATTACGATAGATGTATGTGAATTAAGTGTATCCACGAGGACTTTCAAACAAGATTTCACTAGTTTAGATTTAAGTGTATAATATTGGACTTAATAAAAACACTAAAAGACTCTCTCTTTCATGTTATATGCCGCTTTTGCACACGACTCGAACTTGTTGATATTCACATCTGTTCCTCCATCCGCACTCTTGGACTCCATCCAATGCCGAACTCCCTTCAGACGGCGGATCGACCTCTCCCGAGATCTTTTAAGAACTTTTTTCGAAAAGCCGATCTTCTTTGTGGCCTAGTAGAAGAAACCGTATTGTCGCTACACTTAACGTGCAGACAGAAACTGCTTCCAACAGGCCTTTGCAAAGCCTTGATGCTAAGATTTATGTTTCGAATTAAGCTCTGAGGGACTCATCTAAGGTTTAAGGGCTATATATATGCACGAAAATATACTACCCTAAACCTAGATTGAGCCTTAAGAAATCAATTCTAAGGAAATAGAATCCATCATGATCTCTACTACCTAATTTAGATAACGATAAATCTTTTACAATCTTGCATAATCTAAAATAAATATAAGGAAATAAATGAAGTCCTACTTAAATAAATCTCTACAAATTCGAACTATATAAAATTTTCTTACAAAAATATGGAATAAAGTCATTTTCAATCTTTATCAATAAGGCACATATTTCGCCATATCTTTTCCCACGAAATCTGGTGCCAACAATCTTCCCATTTGCCATTGATTGGTAAGAATTCCATGTTACCAACAAACCCCCCTGCAATAGAGATAAACCCCCCCTACAATATAGACTATTAGGACAAAAAATGTTTCGGCATAGAAATGTCGTAACCAATTCAATGTTCCGGCGTTTTCAGAATAAAAAAGTAAAGGCATGACATAGTAAATAAAAATATTCAAATCGCAGGAAATGATTTAAGATTAGTCTGTCACAACCCAAGTTGTTACGACAGAGGTTGTTGCTACTCCCCCTCTCTAAGCAGTCTGTGCCAAACAAAGACTTAGGGGCCTAGTTATAACAAAGGTCTGTTAGGACACGCAGTCAACATAGAATGTAAGCCTCAAAAAATATAAAAAATCTAAATACCCCTTAATTTGAAAAATCCTCATAAATCTAGGATTTAAAATATTTTCCAAAAATAAATAAAAATCAGCCCAAGTATGAACCAAATTTTAAAAGGGAAGGAAATCAGGTAGACCCAATTACCCGAATAGAAAGATTATGTTCAAGGATTAATTAAAAGAACATCGAAAGAAACAAGATAAAAGGCTATCAACAAACTATTGGATGCACAATATATCTATAACCAGATGACCACTCTCAAGAGTTCAAAAATTAGATATTTTAGGGGGTTATGAATACTTATGCGACTAGCATAGTAATTCCATCATGTACTTCAAAAATAATTTCCCTAATGAATACCTAAATAACAGCCCAAAGAGTCACAACCTTGTTTTCTTCTGCCTCCTCCTCCTCCTCCTTTTTTTTTTCTTTCTCTCTTTTTTTTTTTCTATAAATATAATAAATAAATATATGCATTGGCAGATAATTCTTTTTGTGATCTCTGATATAACCAAATATTAGAAGGGTAACCTTCTTAATCACATGGATTTTAATTAAGAGCCAGGAATACATATGTATATGGCATAATTCTTCCTTAGTATGAACTTGAGATGAATGCGGCCATGGACATTGATCATTCACATAGAGGGTTACAGCTCTCTTCCATCTAGAGTCCTCGCAGAAGCAAAAAATTAATCCACAAAAATTATCGACCCAAATTCAGATAACAAAAATAACAACCAAACCTTTCAAAGTAAAACAAGGGTCAACAAAGGCTCAAACATGTCACCACAAGATATGTGTGGTTACTCAGTTTTTCCTATCAAACTTTCAAGTGTAACCCTGACATAACAGAGAGTTGATTACACTATCATTTCATTGTTCATTGATGAACAAAACAAGTTCCAAGTGATTTACGCAAGGAATCAAATCGAGGGGAATCTAATTTTTTTTGAAACAATCAACAAATGATTATTGTTGATACATAGTCTATTGACACAGCCTTGTGTTCCACTGTTTCAGCACCAACATTAAGAATTCTTTTACCTCTTACTTGTGTCTTAGTTCCATCATCAAGAGTTGCATGTCCTAGCACAATTCTGATAGTCCTTCAAGTGCTTCGGATTACTTGTCATACACTCAAAGCAATAACTATCACAGTACAACGAGTTACTAGCACAAACACTAAGAAGAGTTATGACAGAAAGGCAGTTAACGTCACCTTTTTTCACTCATTTTTATTTTATATCAGAGTGTCCCATCTTAGCAACATGTTGCAACACAGTGGAATTATGTGAATGTTGTGACAAACTGTTATTTATCAACTTCCATCTTAATAAACATTTTGGTCTGATGTGACCTCGTTTATGGCAGACGTGACAAGTTGGAACAAACCTTTTTTTCCATTATATTTACGAGAAAAAGTTTAATTTATTAAGACATGCGAGATGTTTATCAGTCACTTTTCTTCACAAAATTGCTTTTACGATTAAGATCAACATTTATGTTAATCTGACATGCATACACATGATTGTTCTTACTAGTAGAAGGTTGAGATTTTTGGAAGTTTAACTGTTCTTTTAGTTTCTCAACATCCTTTGTAGAAATATCAAATTTAAACACAAGTACCCCTTTTTCTTTCTCGAGTTCAGAAACTTGCGTTTTCAAGGCCTTATCCATTTCATCTAAAGCAAGACATGTTTTGAAAAATTCGGCTTGTTGTTGTTGAATCATTTCAGCAGTAATCTCCTCTTCATCATCTGAGCTGGTCTCGCCTGTGTTAAAAGAAGAGTTTAGACTAACAAGGTGATCAGACAAGGAATGTTCATACCCGACTTCTGTTGGAACAGACAATGTATCATCGGCTATTGGTTAAACTATCATGCTAGTTCCACATAAGAGGTTTCTATTATTTTTGTCTTTCTCCTCATTGGAGTCTTGACTGTCATCACTCCTTGCACTTGTAAACGATTTTTCCCGTTTCTTTAGTGTATTGGCACACTCGGAATGAGTATGACCAAATCCTTGATATTGTCTACACTGAATTCTTCTTTTCTTGAATTGTGTGCCAGTCTTTGAGGGATTTTCATTCACTTTCACCATCCTATCAAAATTTTAAGCAATATAGCCATAAATTTGATAAGTTCTGCTGCAACTGCAGACACTGTTGGGACAACATGAGTTGGAATATTGGTTAACTGCAGAGCTATATTCCTTTCTTTATCCATTCTACTCATACTCAACTTTTTTTCAATTGTTTGAGTTTCCTATCAGCTCGTCAAGGTGGAGTTCATCAATATCATTAGCCTTTTCAATTGCAGTTGTTTTGCATGCAAATCGATCTGGAAAAGATCTTAAGACTTTACGCACAAGTTTCACTTCAGGGTATGTTTCTCCAAGGCCACGAGCTACATTAGCAATGTCGCACAACTTGGAATTGAAGTCAACTATGGTCTCATCTTCTCTCATTCGAAGATCTTCAAAGCGTGTGGCAAGCATTTGAAATTTGGACAGTCTTACTGAGGTTGTTCCTTCATATGCAGCCTGAAGTATGTCACATACCTTTTTTCCACATTCACAACCATATATCAATTTAAATTGGTTGGTGTCAACCACATTAAATATAGAATTTAAAGCCTTTGAATTGATATTGGCCACAATTTATTCTTTCTTGCTCCAGTTCTCTTCGTGTTTTTTCATACTCAACACATTCTCTGTTTTTTGGCATTTGTCTCCTTCACCCTATTAGAACTGTACGCCATGAATCTTCATCCATTGATTTGATAAACATTTTCATCTTGGTTTTCCAGTACGTATAGTTCGTTCCATCCAGCAATGGGGGACGTGTAGTTGAACCGCCTTCCTTGTGAATACTCATCCTACAACAAGTAAAGCAAATAAACCAAATTTCCCAAAATCAGACACTAAGTATATCTGGTGACCAACTCTTGA
The DNA here is from genome assembly GCF_000504015.1 of Erythranthe guttata. Next base: position 49,563 of record NW_012193567.1, on the reverse strand, counting down.
TGACAATTGTTGATTTATATACCTATGAAAATTTACTCATTTTGTTGAAATAGATTATTGTTTAGACATATTATTGTTGAGAGAGATTACTGTTAAGACATTTACGGTGTTAAAACAGTCTTTCGTGTGTTGTTGTGAAATCTAACTTATAAAAGCAAAATAAAAGACACAATATTAAAGTGGTTCGGATACAAATGTACCATACATCCACAAGGACCTGGAAACAAGATTTCACTAGCTCAAATTTAAGTGTACAATGTTGGACTTAATAAAAACACTAAAACTCCCTCTTTTATGTTATATGTTGTTCTTGCACACGACTCGAACATGTTGATCTTCACATCAGTTCTTCCATCCGCACTCTTGAATTCCCTCCAATGCTGAACTCCCTTCAGACGGTGGATAGACCTGTCCCGAGATCTCATGTGAAAGGCTGAGGTAAACCCACTCACAATTATATTTCCCATTCTAATATTTGCATTGCTATGTGCGCAAGGGTACAAACCCTCTTTGGTTGGGTCCGTTTGGAACTTTCAAATGGAGCCTCTGACAATCAGCCACGATCTCCTGGAAAGCAATAGGGTTGATCTTCCGATACTCCCAACCCTCCAGCCTAATCCGACAACGGCGTCCAAGGATGCCTATTTTTTGCTGCTTGGTATATTCCGAACACGTATCATGAGACAGCTCAATTTAAGGCGCCAGGAGATCGCCTATTTGCAGGCATTGTTGGATGCTCAACCCGATGCCGGTCCCAGTACGATGCCCGGACTTCCATCTTCCCACACCAATTAAAAAAACAATTTTTTTATTTTTATTTTGGTTTGTATTTGATACAATTTTAATTTAATTTTTTTTTGTTGTGTTTGAATATTTAATTTTTTTTGGATTGTGGATACTGGGTTGACCCCAGTATCAATATATTGTGTGTTTTGATGATATTGTGTGCATATATTGTATAGTTTGGTTGTGCAGTAGTTCAACTTTGTTTTGCAGGTACATATTATCTAGAACTTGTTTTGTGATAACTGAAATGCTTTGCAGGTAAATATTCAGTTTGTTGGTAGGACATTTCATCTTGTTTGATTCTGCGTATAAAAAAAATCTGTCTTGTTTGGAATGATCCGATAATGATTAGGGTTTATTATGATGATCCCTACTCTATGTCATCATTTAAAAACTTTGTAGTTTGATTTGTAGTATTTTTGTTGTTTTATAATTTAACTATATCTAATTAATAATCACTTTGGGTGACTTTATTTGAGGTATATGGTGTATTTTGTTAACAATTCCCCATTATTAAACAGCCTGTTTTTTTCTAATTTTTCGTTACTTCATTTATTTAATGATCAATTTCTTACATTATGAGATTATGACAATTAATTAAATTTATAACATTTATTGTGTTTTTTTTCTCAATTACGCCTTTACTACTCTTAACATAAGAATGGTGAATCAATTAATAAATGTGGGTTTTAGTCATTTTATTATGATTTTTTTTAAATCCATGCACATTTATTAGTTTTCTTAATATGTGTGAATTAACCCAAAATGATAATTAAAATCACAATTATATTAAATCGCATTTATATATGATTAGTCCATGGGGATAAATGGTAGTTAGTATTAATTCTATAATTAGTTAATCGTTTATGTATAATTAATACTCATTTAAATAATTCAGTTCGGAAAAACGTGATATGTAATGAGTAATCTCGGGTATCTACGAAGGAATCTGCCATATTTGTCATCTCCACAGTTAACGTCTGAACGTGGGTATACAATTTGATTGAACTGCTTCGGTATTCGTGCTAATGTGCCTTTTCACTGGGAGGCGCTTCATCTGCCTTCATCCTAAACAAAACCCTAACCCCTAACCCTATCCTTATCCCTATTGTCTTCAACAAATTAAATCTCTCTCACAGTCTGGATCTATCATCCTTTTTCCACAATCCTTTCTCTCACTAAAAAAAAATTTCTCCTCTCCAAAATCTTCCCAAAACCCCTAGAAAATATGACGAGCTCGGAAAATGTGACACAATCACCGAATGTTCCGGAAGGTACAAGAGACGTGACAACGTAAAGGGCAAAGAGACGGCGGGACTCGGACTTAGACCCAATGTTCGATGTGCCAGACATGAGTACTTTGACTAGTGAGTTCAGATACTACAAATAACAGCGAAGGCTTTGGGCGAAGAAATGGTTGGTGTAAAATTCTTGCTTGAAAGGCCTATTGATGAAGCAAGTTTCATAAACTGGGGTGTGAAGAAACTCCTAAGCGATAGAAGGTGTTGGGTACAGTCAAGCTTGCCAATAAACCTCACCGCCTGTTGTTTGAGAACACTGTTATGCGCGACTTCTACACGAATCTGGAGACGAGGGCCGGAGATGATGATTCTGCTGGTTATTGCAAAGTGTATATCCACGGGGCTATGTTCGATTTCAGCCCTACAAAGCTGAACGAAATCCTAGGCACAAGGAACTTGGGAAGGTTTCCAACAAGGCTTGGCAACGAGCGTTTAGTGAAGGAGTTGACGGGAGCTAAACTGCTGGAGTGGCCCATTATCGGTCTTCGGCATTATCATCTGACAAGGATGTACGCTGTTCTTCACGAGATTGGGTGTTCCAATTTGTTCCCAACCAATAATTCGGTTGATGTGTCATTTGACCAAGTTATGTTGTTGTACAATGTTAGACGGGGTTTGGACTTTGATATGGGCGAATTTATTTTTCGCCGCATATTGGATGAGGCTAAGCGTGTTCCTGTGGTGTTATCCTTTATTATTCTAATATTTGCTTTACCGTATGAGCAGGGGGGGTCCAAATCTGCCGACTTCAATTCATTGGATCCGCTTATTATCAAAGTCACACGAGAGCTCGATATATTCCGTTCAATTGTGGAGAACCAGTTGAATGTGATACATGGTGAAGTTTCCACCTTTCAAGCTCAAGTCCGTAGTTTCTTCAACATTATTCCAGTTCATGTGCCCAGACAGCTTGATGCCTCTCCTCCATGATTATCTCAAAAAAACAAGAATCAATTATTTTTTTAATAATCAGTGATTGTCAAAGTTTTTTTTTTTTATTATTTTTAGTTGAACAATATGTCTAATTTTGGTGATTTTATTTTTATTTTATCAATATAAAATATTTTTTTGGTTGGATGGAGTAGGGTTGAACCCAACTCATGAATTGCTACTTGTCGACTGTTTAGGAATATTACTAATTGTTTGGATATGCAGGTACAGAACACACTTGAATTGTTTGGATTCCAATTTACTTGTGATTGAAATCCAGAAAACTTGGTTGGATTCGACTATGATATTTATGTACGGAATTGTGCTTTTAATTTGGATATGCAGGTACAAAACACACTTGACTTGTTTGGATTCCAATTTACTTATGACTGAAATCCAAAAAACTTGGTTGGATGCGATTCGATTATAATATTTATGTATAGAATTGTGTTTTTGGTTTGGATAAACAGGTACAAAACACACTTGCATTGCTTGGATTCCAATTTAGTGTTGATAGGAATCCAAACAACTTGGTTGGATTCGATTATTATATGTTTGTGTAGAATTGTGCTTTTGGTTAGGATATGCATGTACAAAACACACTTGAATTGTTTGGATTCCAATTTACTATTGATTGGAATCTAAACAAATTGGTTGGATTCGATTATGATATTTATGTATAGAATTGTACTTTTGGCTTGGATATGAAAGTACAAAATACACTTGAATTATTTTGTTTCTAATTATTGTATTTTAATTAGATTCATAAATCTAGACTTTTGGCAAGGAATATGGTTGTATTATGTTTTTATGGAATATACGTATTTGAATTGTAATGCAGTATGTATACTAAACCGTTTGATGATAATTTCTTATAAATGATAAGTAGTTTTTAGCCTTTATAATATGTTCAATTCTTGATTATGAGTGCTGAATTTTGATATTTTACCTTTCGAAATATGAAAAACACATCCTGCAGAATGAAATATTTCACACTGTAATCCAAGAATATGTTCTAATATAATAAATCGTAATTATTTATATATTTGTTTTTCCAAATAATTGTATAACATCTTCAGCCTTTAATACTATAAAATGAAAAATTTACCCACAACCTCAGTTGTCGTGCAAATATCCCAAGACGCTTGGGTTTCATCTAACCCTCTTCTAACAGCACCATCCACATCAGACCATAGTGTGACCATTATTCTCAAAATATTAACTAATTTTCTCATCTTCCAGAACTTTATCTGCAAATATACCTCTCTCTCTCCAAAAACCTAAATTCTAGAATGCCTTGCTCCCGAAAAAGACAGATATTGGTATGTAGGCTGACCGACGACGGGTTGTTTGAGATTGGTTACGACAAACTAATTGCTAGAGATTACTTCTATTACAATGACAGGGCAGCGAGATTGAGAGAATAGTTGGAGGGGTTGAATTTTATGATTGAGAGGTAGGTTGAAGGGAGTTTGAGCTGGTGGGGGTGTCACGTATCTGTTGGAAATGAGCCACTTAATAGGGACCATAGTGTTTCCGGATAATCCGGCAAGAATAGCTTTTGAGGAAGGGGTTGTGCATAACTTCTATGCGAACTTGGAGAAAAGGGCTGGGGTAAGTGGATGCACATATTCTGGGAAAGTGTATGTCCACGGGGAGGTTTTTGAGTTCAACCCGACTAGGTTGAATCAGGTTATGGGCACCAAGAACGTCGGAGGGGTGACATCTGGGGCTTCAACTGAGGAGATTGTGAAAGAGCTAACTGGAGAAAGAATACAACATTGGCCGTCTGGGGTTTTGCGGGACCAGCTGACAAAGAAATATTGGCTTTTGCACGAGATTGGATCGTCCAATTGGTACCCGACTAGTGACCCGAATTACGTGTCATTGCATAAGGCGCAGTTACTATTCTCCGTCGGCCGGGGGCTAGATTTCAATATCAGGCCCAGGGCAGGCCACGACTTCTATATTTTCCTATTCTGATTGTTACAGTTCTGTGTCAACAGGAATACAAGGTTCACTTCACTGGGAAATTCAACAACAGCAGACCAGGTGCGAACATAGTGAGCCGTGAGCTACTTTAATGTAATAGGAAGGTGGACGATCTCACCAAACTTGCCACCTCGCCTCCTCCAGCTGCGGGCGAAAGAGGGTGCATTATGGTGTAGGATTTCATCCGTGGATATTTGAATAAGAAACAAGAGTTGAAGCGTAGTGAATTTGCCGCTTTGGAAGTTCAGATTAAAGCTCTCTCCGTCGGTGGTCCGATAGCATTGCCACCATCATCCCCCGACGGTGCAGAAGACGAATGATATCAATGCTTGTACTTGTAGCCGTGTTCTTTTTTTTTTTTTTTTTTTTTTTGTAAATAAAGCGTGTATATTGTTAACGGTTGCTTGATGAACAATATCATACGAAAGTTAAGTTTTGTGGGTTGTCATATTTTCATTTTTAGGTATTGCGAAATTGTGATGAAGCAACTCTATGGCGTCAAAACTCCTTTTTTTTTGTGTTTTGAAATGTTATAGGTTTTGTCCTTCAATGTTGTTATATGCAGATTGCCATAATATCATTTAAAAAGTAGACAGAAGTCACAATTTATGGAATTGCACGAATACAATTCACATTGGTGGTTGTGGTCGTGGTGGTCTCACTGGGTAAACACTTTCCACAAATGCCGGGTTTAAGTAAAATTTTCATCGCTACTTTCTTCCTCCAATATTACAAGAAGAAATTACAATTATCATATTTGTGAAAGAATTGAATAGATGCTTCATAAAGATAAATTGTTAAACCTGGTATTGAGAACGTTCATGGTGCATATCGTAAGGAATACTTGAATGTGACATCACATTCATGTCCGCCAGACTGTGCTCCGATGTCATTGGAGAAAACTGGGGAACGTAGCTTCTGCTGCCCACATTCTCAAAACCACTTGTTGCCTGCTTACAATTAACTTTACCACGAGACGAACAACCAGCTTTTGGATTAAGCTCTCAAGTCGTTGTCTTGTGTCAAGGTTTCCTTCAAAATTCTCACATAAATTATTAGAAATAATATGCTCTCAAATTTATTTTTTTATATAAAATAGATACATATCGCACTAACCTGCAAAACGAGCATAACTGTTTCTTTCCTATGGATCCTCCTTTGAAACAATTTTACAAGGATCCACCACATTTCTTGGATGTTTGACATTTTGAATTGGATCCTCACCGTCAGAATGTTCTTGTGAACAAGATTCATCATCCTCGTCAGTCGGTGTGACATTAAATTTGTTGGGAATCAGGCACGTGTACGTAGAGGAAAACAAAAAATTTATATGAATTTTTATTTTATTCATATAAACACATACCCGAAATTAAGCAATTAATTACGTACCTTAACGCTGCCAGCAAAATTTAAAAACACCATGCATATTAATTCGATAATTAAAAACATATAGCATGCTCGCAAAGAATCGTAATATTCATACAAATATTTTCACGAAAAAGGATCAAGTAAAAACATACAAAACAAATTTCATGAAAACATACAACGTACAATTTAGTCTAATTAAATTAAACCTTAAACCTAACAGATCCGAAAGATTACCTCTTGAAGCGTGAGGCGAACTATCGGATTGGAGCAAACTGCCACGGAAAACAATCCGTCCAGTCGGGAGGAGCAGCGGGGAAGCAGTGGTGGCGGACGCACGGGTCAGCGGCAGGGCGTGAGATTCACGCACTGTCTTCGGGCGGCGCGTGAAGGCGTGTGCGGCGGTGATTCGGCGACGCCTTCTCGGCGATTTGACTCCTTTGTCTTTCTCCTCTCGGATTTCACCTCGTATACTGAGTTCTACTAAATAGGTGGCACTAGACACGCAAGAGTTAGAATAGACGGAAGAAAAAGACAAAAGGAAAGGAGCTACCGAAGATGATCGGCGCGTGAGGCCGATTCCGCCGACGAGCGACGGCGGCGGTGGTGAGTGGCCGTGGACTTGAGATTGAGCGGCTAGGGTTTTCAATTGTGTGTTATGTGTGTGCATGACCTATAAATCTTGTATTTATAGTGTCTTGTATAAAATCCCTAACGGGCTTAAGTTGGACCGGGCCCAACAACTTAAGTTCGTTAGTCTTTCTTCGCTCGTTTCTCACAACTCAATGATCGGAAAATTATAACGATTATATTTTCGAAATCATTGAAAAGTCCTCATCATTACGAGTGCCAATTCTCGATTTCCAAATTCTAAAAGTGGAAACCCTAATTTAGTGGACCTTCTAAATTTGGAAACTTCCCAATTTAGAAAGTTCACTAAAATGTTCGCCTACTTCTTTTCATTTCTTATTCTCATTCATAATTCCAAATTACGAATGTTGGACTCAATCATATTGACTTTCAATTATGCAAAGATTAAACACTTTTATCTTTGACCGTTTATTCAAAGAACTCGAGTGCACGAGCAGTGTGACCCTCGATGGTTCAGGTGTAAGCTAGCCGTGGCTCCACAACTCTTTGTGGTTTAAACTCGTCCCTAGAGTTACCATTAAGATGAAGCTCGTTTCAACTTAATCACCCTATGAATCAAGATTGGCGTCTAGCAACTACGCGTCATGATTCCCTAGATACAAATGAAGTGCCTGCAAAGAACCTTTTGATATAGTTAACATACAGTACGATCCCTTCGATTCATATGTCCCGATTGAACTAGAGGCATTGGTTCAACGAGACCTTCTTAGTAGTTCAATAACTGTGCGATTGTTCTAAGTGTTGTAATCGGTACCTCCATGACTTAGAGAATCGAATTCCCTAATCATCACTTAGTCAGCTCTGGCCAGAGACTTAAAGATTACAAACCATGATAACACAAAGGACATCCAAGACTATTCTAGCGAACGAATCCCTGACTACAATGCACAGACCTCCCACTAGATTTTGGACTGCACAAACATGGCCCCTGGGGCGGTCCTCTGTAGAACTCAGGGAAATGTCATGATACAGTTGGTCCTCTAGTGAAGTCACCGTGATGTCTAGGTCTTAAGGACTAATAGTGTACAACTATACCATAAAGATCTCTACTCGATTATTGAGAACCACTTAGTAATTTCTAGGGTGAGGGAGTTCAGTGAACTCGTCAACTTACAAGCACCCACTTATGCATTCCGATATCACAATACCATTTACTAATGAGACGCAGTACACATACACTAAGTGCTAGTCTCTTAATGGGAAAGGCCGATATCCTACAAGATCAATTACAAGTACTTATAATAACTGTAAGGACTATATCTATGGTTGAACAATGGACAAAGATATAGAATGCCAAGGTGTTTTATTATTAATACGAAAAATGATATTTATTACAAGAATAAATGGAAAGACCATAACCACAAGTTGGCTTGTTGGTCACCTACTCTAACAAAATTCAATCTCGTCCTCCTTCCTCTTAATACGCCAACTGGTGTAGAGGTTGTCCGTCTGCTGATACGGGAAAGATGAGGTGAGCCGCTTGCCAACATCGACAAACCACCGGGAATTGATGCTTTTAGCAGGAAACTGATTCAGTTTCAGATGCTTAAAACAACATATGAGATGACGGCAAGGGATACCATCAGATTCGCGCATCTTACAGTCGCATAGGAATTCTTCATTTTCCAAATGGACGACGGCCGTCAATTTATCCACCTAGTCGAAGTTGTGGTTTTCCAAATTGAATGTATGGCGGTGGCCTACAATATCAGATCTTCTGATGATAATTATGTTTGCCCCCTCCGTCAACTGAACTCGTATAAGCCTAAGAATGGCTCTAGTGTACATGCGTGCGGCATGGCCCTCAAGACGGCCTACTAAGCCTTTACCTAATTGTTTTGGTTGTACCTCGGATTCTCTCTGCAGTTCGTCAAACATTTTTCGAATCCTATTCAAGAATCATGTGTGGTATTTTCTGAAAAAATCTGTAAGTGTGGAACCGGCATGCACTTTCTATTTAAGTGAGGCATTCATTGACAACGCACGTTGTGTTCTCTTCATCATAGCAAATAACTGGCCCCGAAAAAATGATTATGCCCATTGATTGCGTTTTTCGTAAAGATCAGCTAGGTATGGATCATCTATAAGGCCAAATTTAGCAATCAATGCATATCATCTATCTTCAAATTCGGGTACGGAGCAAGGCATATTCATTAAATTGGAAAATTCTGTCGAGAAGCCTAGTTTTTTTATGTTGATTCGACATTACGTGAAATATACCAGCAACAAAGCTGATGGGCTGCTTCAGGAAACACAATCCTAATGGTTGCGTGCATTGCCCCGTCTTGATCTGTCAAAACAACTTTGGGTTCCTTTCCTCCCATGAATTCTAGCAAAATTTTCAGCAACCACGTGTATTGTTGAGTCGTCCGTCTCCTTGTACATAATAGCAACTACAACAATACATGTTCACAAATGGGAGTTGACTCTAGAGAACAACACCACTCGAAAACAATATAAGTTGGTCTTGTAGGTGCTGTCAAATACTAAGAAATCACCAAGCTCCTCATACTCGGCTTTTGATATTCCGTCGTGCCAAAATATTCTTGTTAGAGATTCACCTTGATCGATACCGTGTTTGTATTCGAGTGTTTTGTCTTTCAACTTCATCCCGTCAAGTAAACCCAACAAAGTATTCACATCCCCTGAATCAATCTATTTCATCTTTTCACCGTTCAGGTAGTTGTACGCGTCCTTCCTATTAAATACGCCAGTTGCACTGCCTCCACCAAGATATTCCATAAGGTCCAGAACATGACTAGGTTTGCACCCAACATGGGTCATCGTATCCAACATTATCTTTGTGGCTGGGGTCAATATTATGTACCCAACTTTCCAACAAATAGGGGTACATTTAAATGAATTTGATGTGTAAATTTCAGGAAAACGAACATTTCCAATATAACCTAAGATAGAATTACCTATTTCAACGAAGAATATGGCTGGTATTGGGAGTTTCCATACTGTGATTGTGCTTGGGCTCGAAGGCAGTCACTATGTATCTCCCAGTAGAACGATTGAGAGCAACACGAAATAGAGCAGGGCAACCACACCTCGTCTCTGGTCAATGACCACGCAATCGATCTTTCATCTGTTATCTCCTTATGGTGGCCCTCTCGAGAGCGAACCCATACCCTATTCAAAATGATGCTGCCTATCCTTTTCATAGAGTTCTTGCGGATGTCAAATCAAGACAGTTGTGTGAAACATTGATAATGTGCACCTGCTTCGTTTGTATCAACAAATGTTAATGATGTAAATCGTTGAATAACTTGCAGAATTTCATTGTCTGTGTCGCCATTGTTCTCTTCCCGATTTGAAGTCGAAACACTTTATTCCGCCCTAGATGACGAGGCTGAATCTTTCACGCCGCTATTGTGCTATAATTCATCCCCTCTGTTGTACTCTAATTCATCGCCGCCGTTGTAATCTAAATCGAATAATGCAATTAAATTTAATGAGGAATATTTCGACAAACCCCTAATTACTCAAAGAATACCACAACTGTAAATTGAAAATTTTCGATAAAAACCCAATATATTCAATTAATGAGATACCTAATTCATCAAAATTCGACATCCCTAATGCAACGGTTATTTCGCCGAAATATGTGGGATTTGTTAGGATAGTAGACTAAAGTCTCGCTTTTAGCTACATAATTTTATTATTGAATTAATAAAATAGTTTATTATCATTTTATGAGAATCTGCACTAGGGTATTCAATGCATTTAATGGATTGTTTGTAAATTAATTAAAAGCATAAGTCTAATATTCTAATAGTATTCGAGATGGTGTGCTACGGCGCACAAAAAGATCATTTCGAAAGTTCGTTTAGAATATAAAGATAAACGTTCACAATCTGGATGGAAATGGACTAACCATTGGTAAAATATTGTAGCACAATATTTAAGTGATTGGTCTTGATCACAGTAAACAGCGAATAACTTTTGTAGTTATTGTTTTGGCTTATTGTGCTAGCACACCCGGCATGTGTTGAACCGGACAAAGTGAAATAATTGTTTCATCACTATTCAAAATGAAACTGTATTATTTCTAATTGACAGTAAATTACTTACTCTCTTAATCCCTAGATAATTAACGTACATATTTAATTTATGATCTCTACTTTGATGTCACAATGGGAGAGATTCCTATATTGAGTCAAATGGCCCCCGGTGCGTTGGGTAGAGACATTAAGAATTAAAAGGTGGAAATTAATTATCGAAAGCAATCCACATCTCTGAAATATGAGATTGATAATAACCCTTGAGTAGCTTATAAGATTTGTTTATGCCAAGTCCTGGCCAAGTGGATTTCGTATCTGGCACACTTAAATAAGTTAAGCGGGTGAGACTCATGAAAAGAAACCATTTAATTTATTTAGCAGTGAATAAATTATTTGGTGGTTATAAGATATCTTAATGTGGGGAGAATCTAAGTAATGATCGATCGGAGCTCGAATGTAATATTTAAGAATATAAACGGGAGTTCAATAATTATTTGGTAGTGGAAAATATATAATTATTTAATGATTAATTAAATGAATTCTTTTAAGAGTTTGGATTTAATTAATTATTAGTTGCCCGATTTATATTTTCTCCTTTAGTCCCTATTGTAGCCCAATGTATTTTCTAATTAATCGAGAAAATAAAGTTCATTGGATTGCTATTTTCGACTATATAAAGTTATAGAAGGAGTGGAATTTGTTTCCATGTAATCCTCTCTATGTGTGACTCTAATTCCTTGTGCTATATATAATAGAGATTAGGTTGATGAGAATGATGAATAATTTTACACGCCTATTCACGTTACGGGGAAGAGAATATTTTTCTCTTATTTTCTCTCTAAGTTTCTCGATTATAGGTTTAGATTTCTTCAATTTCAAGTCTACCCTTGAGGAAGAATTATTAATCCGGGATATACAATAGAAGAAAATTATTTATTCCCGAATTTTATGAGCAGTCATGCGAATAAAATTCACCATAAATCAACCTTTTGTTCGATTGACTTGAAATTCACACAGTTGCTTCCTAACCCATAGTAATATAATACGTTCAAAGGGTTTCTGAATCTGATTAACCATCTCGGAGATATCGTTGAAGGAAGAGAGGTGTAAATTTATGGACAGGAGTTTTTCGAGGATTGAAGGCTTGGTGTGGATCCTCGTTCGTGCGCCGAAGATATAAACGAATCTGCTCGCGAAAACTGTAAGTTGCTAGATTAGATTTATTCCGCTTTAAACGAATCTAATCAAAGCATGTTAATAAAATTAAAATCGGCTAATCTAGAACCTCTTGCGAATTTTCATTGAATCCTGGGCTTCACATCCCAACAATTGGTATCAGAGCTTCTTTGATTAATTCGTTTGAGGTTCACATGTTGTCCAAAGTTGCATGAAACGGAGAATTCATATGTTGCATGTAGCGTTTTATTTCTGACATTGTTTTGCAGAATAGAAAATCCTCTATTATGGTTATGAATGTTTTATTTATGTTTTATGTGAATGGATCCCACTGCCTCGTGAGTGGTTACTTGTCGGTTTTAATTTTCATCGCAAGATATTGATGGAATATCGTGTGCTTATGATATTTTTATTTTTTGTAATTTTTCTAGAGGAGTTTTAGATAGAAATTACATAGATAGAATAGAGCAGATTTTGTTCTCGGAATTGTTTGCGCGACTGTGCCGTTTCTTTTATCACGGCCTTGTCCATTGTCGGATCGAGCTGAAATTTTTTCAGGAGGTTCCTAACTCATTGTAGTCTAATTTGACAGTTCGGATCGTGAATCGGAGTCACCCAGATAGAGATATAAATTTCAGAACAAGGCTGGAAGTTCCAGGACAATACCAGAATTATCAACCGCGCGGGGTCTCGACATCGGGCAGAGCGTTCCGGGCAGCTCAAAATTCGAGAACTCTGGATTTTACGGGGACTTTTGGACTTCCTAATTTTAAGGAGTCTAAGTCCAGAAGTCCCAACTTAACCATAATAGCGGAAAATTAAATTGATTTATTTAATATTTTATGGTTGTTGTGTGCTTATATTTGTTATAAGCATGATTGCATGCATTATTCATGTTTATTATATTTGGCCTTAATTTGTTTATGTGATACCCATGACATATAATTGGACAACATGAAATTTGGACATGCATAAATTTGCATTTAATTTATTATGTTCATGTTCATCTATGTGTATTATATTTGGTCATAAATGTTTTTATGTGATACCATGAATTATAATTAGATATCATAGATGATTGTGTTGAATATGATAAATTTATCATGATTCGTAGTTTTTTTTATGTTTGTTATATAGGATGATTAATTTGTGTATTAATAGGATCCCATGATATATATAACTAGATAACATAGAAATAGAACACACTCAATAGGTGCCCATAGTATTTCTATGATTAATTATATGGGGTTATTTTACATAACCCCTAGCCACCAAATAAACTAGGGATAAACCCAAGCCCAAATCATCCTTTGACATACCCCCTGGAGAAGCGAAAGTACTATACTACCCTTATATGCAATTTTCGGCCACACTGCATTCAGCATTTATGGTCCTGCATTTATCATTTTCGCTGATTTATTTATTATTATTATTTTTTATTTTTTTAATAAACCTGTTTGTTAAATATATATATATATATATATATATATATATATATATATATATATATATATATATATATATATATATATATATATATATATATATATAATTTTTTTAGTTTTTAATTTATATATATATATATATATATATATATATATATATATATATATATATATATATATATATATATATATATATATATATATATATATATATATATCTACATGTAACTATAGTACCTATAGTAATTCATAGTTATGTTCGTTTTTTTTCCCCATATTTTTAGTCGATCAATTGTATACACACACGAATACTGCTTTATACAAAATAAATTCATAAAAATCCAACAAAAAATTATAAATTTCGATATTTTTATTATAAATCACATCAGAACCAATATAAATACAAATCGAAAATACACAAATATACGCATATGTAACTACATGTTACTATAGTAATGTATAGTAGTGTACAGTAATGTATACAGCCTGTTGAACAAATCAGATGTAACTTCAAAAAAAAAACAAAATTAACACCTTCAAGGAAAGGATCAATGGCCTTCATTAAGATGCAATTGCAAAATCAAAACAAAAAGAAATTACTTTAGTGCAAATCAACAAAATTTGAAGAAAAACATCAAAACACTCAAAAATCAACAAACACTAAGAGATCGAGAGATAGAGAGAGAGGTTATTGCTGGGAAATGCTACGGATTTTAAATCCAACAGACAGTGACTCCTCACCCCCCTCGCCTCCTACCAAAACCCTAGATGCCGCTAATAACCACCCACGGTTCCGCGCGCCCACAAATGCAAAAAAATATAGAAATAAATCTGAAAACATAAAAATATACGAAATTACCATCAAAATATAGATCCCGACGAAAGGAATCCAACGGTGGGTGGCCCGTCAAATTTCGACGGGTGGAACACAAAATAAAGCTCCGGCAAGACCACCGTTCTCGAATGAAAAAAAAATTGCAGAAACAGATCAGCGCTCGAAACTGAATGAAATCACCTTCAAAAGAAAGAGCTCGACGAGAGGAATCCAACGGTAGTTAAACCATCGAATTCCGACCACCGGAGAGAGAGTTATGGCTCCGAGAAGCAATTTCGCCGGTGGGAGGCTTGTGGAGGCGGGATTTTGAATCTGAGAGAAGAAGAGAGAGACGATTGTAGTGACTAGGGTTTAAAACTGATTTTAAAAGGGTATTATAGAGACTTCAGGGTGGCCCAGGGGGGCATATCAAAATATTTTCGAAATGAGGGGGGTTTCCCCTAGGATGCAATCCACTTGCTAATTAGTTCTATATAATTTGGAAATGAGGGGGGTCTACAAAATAATCCCTAATTATATTGGACATCGTCATAGATTTTAGATAATATAATTGATTATTAGAAAGGAGATTTATCGAATTTCGCTCCCACTCCGTGCATAATTAATTATAGACATTATCTAGAAAAATCTCCTAATGGATAATTTGGAATTGATTATGGTGATACATTATTTTCTCCATGTGGTGGAAAATAGATATCATTGAATAATCAATTTAAAATTAATTAATAGTCCAAAGACATATAACTAGAGAATCTAGAAATTGAGCATGATAATTATTTTCATAGATTCCCTCATGAAAAATATTTTTAAAAATATTAAGTGTATCGGGAGTTTATTACGTATAAATCCTAAGGTCTCCATCATAGGCTTTAAGATAAATTAATTAATTGTGAGAAAGGAGATTTATCGAATTTCGCTCCCACTCCGGGCACTTTTAATTATAGACTTATCTAGAAAAGTCGCCTAACGGATCATTATTAAAGAAATTGTAGTGATATGTTTGTCTCACTCCGAGTCGACGGATATCATAGAACAATTGATTTAAAGATGACTTGATGGTTAAACACTTAACAATACAATATAATTCTAATTATACTTCACTCCGAAGTCCCTGTTATATTTTATTGGACCAAAGTAGCCGACTATTTAATTTTATTTTCCAAGACCGCCGAATTGGAATGATAATAAAATTAAAGATTTACTGCATGTCTATGTATTGAAAACTTATAGTCTGTCTATCTCTCCGTAGCCTACCGGTTTCTCATAGGGATGGATTGTCGGTTGATTTCAAAATTTGGCTTGAGGGAGCCATTTTAAGTGACAATCTAGAGTTCTAAAGGATGCCCTTAGTTTAAATTTATTTGCTTGATTCTCTAGCAATTAATGATATATTCCTTAGATGCACTTTGTAGACTCACTTTGCTAGGATTAATCGACCTATAATAATATATTAAGTGTTGCCTTTCGATTGAGGAATTTAAAATATGTATTTTAATTGAGGAAATTCGTGAGTTAATAAATGAAGTGAATTTTTGGAAGAAAATTTAGTTCTTCATTTATTTTCTTAGGACGATTAATTGGTTCGGTGTTATATATTGAATTTTGGATCAAAATATAGAAACACTACGATGAGCCCATGGCAAGTACAAAATAATATAATAGTGAATTTCTTAGTAACGTGAGAAATTTAGAACTATATTTTTATTTGTAGCCATATTAAAAGCCTCTTGCGAATTTTCATTGAATCCTGGGCTTCACATCCCAACAGAATTACCAGGCGTCAAAATTCACGTCAAAATTAGAAAATGTCAACGACAAGAGCATGAGAGAATTGTTGAAGAGATGAAGTCATATATCGATAATAAAGTCATTTCAGATAAATTTATTCTTTAAATTTGGTTTTTGTATAATAAGGGCATTTATGTCAATGCACAATCAAAATTTAAATAAATTTTTTTTTGTAGACACGTGGCGGCCAATGACACCCTAACTGACCTCAGGCAGAAATTAACGATCTGACGCTAGAAAGACCCTAGTTAACTTCAATTAGTTGACATTCATTTTTTTTTATTCTTTTTATATGGCGGCGGGTTGTCGGAACTATGGTTAGGTGACTCAGCATTAGTTAACTTTAACATTAGTTGACATTCCAATTTTTTTTATCTTTTTTTTTTCAGTTTCGACAACGGGTCATCAGAGCTCTGGTTAGCTTACTCAGCATCAGTTAAATTCAACTTTAATTAACATTTAACGTTCCATTTTTTTTCTTTTATTTTTTTCCGGTGGTTGGTTGCCAGAGCTAAGTTAGCTAACTCAACATTAGTTAAGTTCAACATAAGCTAATTTTAACATTAGTTGACATATCTTTTTTTATTTCCAGCGGCTGTTCTTCGGAGCTCCGGTTAGCTGACTCATCGTTAATTAACTTCAACATTAATTGACATATCATTTTGTTTTCATTTATCTTTTTTTTTTTCCTTTTGTTTCCGGCGGCGGGTTATCGGGGCTTTGATTAGTTGACTTGCATTAGCAGACTGCGTATTAGCTGACTTAAACATTAGCTGACATCCAACTTTTTTCTTTTAAGTTTATTTTCTCTGGAAGGGGACGTCGAAGCTCTGATTAATTCTCTATGCATTAGTTGACTTTGCACTAGCTAGCATCCAACCGTTTATTCCCTTTTAACTCTTTTTTTTTCGGCAGTGGGTATTTATGGCTCTGATTTGCTGATTAAGCATTACCTGACACCCAAGATGACTACCAATGTTAAAGTTAACTAATCTTGAGTCAACTGACCGGAGCTCCGACGACCCAACACCGGAAAAAAATTAAATGAAAAAAAATAAGAAAAAAGAAAAACAAAAGGATAGTTTAAAGTTAACTAATGTTGAATTTAACTAATGCTGAGTCAGCTAACGAGAGCTCCGACGACCTGCCACTGAAAAAAAAATAAAAAAATAAAAAATCTGACCGGGTCAGACCGGACCGAGTTGGACCGGCCTGGTGGGCAACTGGGATGGGATGGGGGCGGGTTGATCTTATCTCAAATAGAAATATATGGGGCTATTTTGGGAATTAATTTTTTATGTGGGTTTATTTGAAATGAATGTTAAAGGGTAGGTCTATTTGTAGTGAAACTTGGATTTGTGGGTCTATGTCAAATTTACCATCTTTTTAAAAGAGGCATCAACATTGAGCTTAAAACCATTTGTCAATGGATTTTCCCACGAGATCCAAAAGACTTTTCTTTGCATCCAAATAACTAAATTGTGTATATGGGTGGAAATGAATTGAGACAAGAGACAAATAAAAATTGTACAAATTTGTTCGAAATTTTTGTCGAACTTCTAAAATTATATTTGAGTTTGGTTTCATTAGTAATTAGTTTAGCTTGTACATATTTTAATCGTTAAAAAAATATTTTAAAAATTATATAACAATTTATAATTTCATTTTTTTTTTATAAATTAGTTTGAGGGGTAAGTGTATTCCTAAATAAATGTTTTTTTTTAATCATTGTTACAAGCCATATATCATGTACATAAAAAATAAATAACCGATGAAGACGCAACAACAATATATCATGTACATATGAATGAATCAAAACAATATAATCATGCATATATTAAAACAACACACAAAATAAATAAATAAATTCAACGTGCAAGATTATGAAAGTAAAAAAGAAAATACACTTACTCGGAAAAACAACACTTCTGAACAAATCCTAGGATTTTCCTTGTTGATCTATATTGCTGAGCGTGTGTGCTATTTGTGTGAATAGAACAAATTGGAAAAATCACCACGAGGATGCACATACCTCTGGTAAGTTGCACACAATTTTTCAATTTTAATTTGAGACTTATTTTTTTCTCATTAATGTTAAGAAGTATTTATACACTTTGTTATGATAATATTTGCTTGACTAATTTAATTTGATTAAACACAAGTGTGCCTGTATTTAAAAGGGATATGGGCTTGAGCTTGTAATTACTTCGGCCCGTGTATCTTATAGCTTTTTAGACTAGGCATATCACATACAATTTTATAAAACTTGAATTAGTGTTTCTATAATGCATATGAAATTTTCATGAAAAAATTGGGGAAATAAACAACAATATTTTTATTCATGCAACTTGAGTTTCCTATTACAACCTTTTCTTGGTGTATTTAATTTTATTGGTAATTCAATCTAAGAATTAGTACGTTAGTTTGAACAAGGAGTATTCATAAATTGCATTTTAGGGCCTTTTAACTAGGACCATCATGTCGGTATGCGTATATGTTATTATATAAAAATAAAAATTTGTATGACCACGACCAATTAGTAATGTAATGTAATTTTCCATGAAAAAATGTTTCGCAACACAACTAATGGCACATTTATTCCTTTTTTCCTCTTTATATCAATATTTGTATACCTTTTACGATAACTTATGGAATGCATAATTTTGTTAATCAAGGGATATTCGGTTGGGAAGTATAATATTAGGTCAGCGTTCAATTATTTGTGTTATATTCTAACGTCATGTATATAGCCCATTAATGAAAAGAAAAAAAATCCAAAAATTAAAACGGATAAGAACACATTAAATGTTTATATAAATGTATTAATGTCATCCAGATCCGCTCACCTAAAAAGGTTGTCACATTTACTTTCTCCGCCCTTTAAATAGACATGCATCGCAGGAACAAAATCACACAACTCAATCGTAATATTCTTCGCTAATATACACTTTGAGTGGCGGAGCCAATATAAAAACTATAGGGGGCCACGGCCCCCAACACTTCCCAATAATCTACCATCTGATACGAAAACTAATCCTCTCATCAATTATTTAGTATTATCGACCCCCTCTAAAATTCCATTGTGTCTAATTGACCCCTTGAATACAAAATATAGGTTTCGCAGTTATGGGGGATCCACGTATATCTTCTGCCTAAATATCCACATTTTGAATTACTAACGAGCGTTTAAACGCGAAGCCGACCAGTACAGGTCCATCGCTAAATGCCACCCTTATGAATGGGCTTTATTTCCTGGCCCACGCAAAGATGGCCGATCAGACGAAAGAGACGATGCAAGATTGCGTCGCCGAATTCATTAGATTCATGCAAGATGCTTGCCGCTCAGATGGACGGTCGTCACCATCGCCACCACCGGCATCATCGTCAAACCATTTATTAGGCAAGAGAAACACAGAAAATAAGTGCAATTTGAGTAGATTAAATCGGCGATATATACTTGTTTGCATTCTTTTGTTATTTGCAAGTGATTGAGTGTAGTAAAAATGTGAGGTTCTCGTGGTTTTTACAGTGTTTATTGGATTATGAAAAAAGACCAACAATTTCATTACCGATATAAAAAAATGCTAGAATGTATTTTTATATACAAATTATTGTATAATAGATTGTAAACACCGGTGATGGATTGCAAATTTGTAATAAGATTTTTATGGAAATAGAGAATTTAATATGATTTGATTGCAATAGAAAATACGTTCCAATTGTTTATTCGTTTTCCTTTTTCGTATATTTCTCAGCTTATTAGTAACATGTTGGCCCTTTTTAAATGTTCGGAATTAGTGTCGGATTCATTATTTATAAAAGATGGATTTCATCCCACTCTCGTATCGAAAACTTTATATTATATTATTATATCTCATAATTTATTTAGTCCACTTAACAAAATCAAAACAAAGGATTATCATATTAGGCCCCGTTTGGTTTGCAAGATTAACCAAGATTAACTAAATAATAAGGTTTAGTTTGATGTTTGGTTATCCCTATTATTATCCGTGTCGACCCGCGAAAATAGTTTTGTCATTGCTTATCTTGGCTAATTGGGAGATAACTAATTGGACCTTGAGAGGCCCAATAAAATTATAGTGCTATGATTAGATATGTTAATAACAAAATTGCACTTCTAACTTTCATCTATTTATCACAATGACATATTCAATTACTTTTTTTTAAATAATAAATATATAATAAAAATAAAATAAAATTTGAAAAAATTAAAAAAAAAATCGAAAAAATTAAAATAAAAAATTTTTCAAAAAATTTATTTTATTGGAAAAAAATCGAAATATATAAACAAATAATAAAAATATTTTTCCGATGAAAAAAGTTCGAAAATATTTTTTTTGAAAACAAAAATTGAAAAAAATAAAAAATAAATTTCGAAATATAAATTTTTTTGTTCCGAAAAAAAAATTTGAATTATTTTTTAGATTCGTAAAATAAATATGGGAAAACTGAAGAAAAAGAAATTCGAAAAAACAATTTCTGAAAGAAATCGAATAAATAATAAAAAATATTTGTTTTCGAAAAATAATTTTTTTTTAAATAACGAAAAATAATTTTGTTTTCCAAAACAGTAAAATATTATTTTTTTTCGAAAAAACAATATCGGAAAAACTGAAGAAGATAAAATATTCAAAAAATTAAAAATAAAATATTTTTTTCGAAAAAATAACAAATAATAAAGTAATAAATACTAAAAACAAGAAAAAATAATTATGTACAATAAGAAAGGGTAGTTCGGTCATTTTCATGTAATTGGGTTGATGTTAAGGAAACCAAACATCAAATACTATTAAATAATGGGAAGATAAAAAATTCAAAATTTGATAACAAACATCTTATAAAATAATAGGTCTATTATTTTAGGGGAAATATGCAATACCCCCTCAAATGGAAAATATTTTGAACTAAACCCAATTGACTATTAGAGACTTTTGCCTACACCAAGTTTCATTCTTAATTAGTGAGACCCCCTAACCCGACATGATAAGACTAAAGTGCCCTTATGTTATTAGGTTTTTAACGTGATATAATTTATTTCACTCTTTCACTCCCCCTCTCTCTCTCTCACACGTTCTCAATCTCTCCTCTTTTTTTTTTTTTCTTTTTCGTCTTTATGCTGATTTGTATATTGTCGGTGCCCTCCTTCATCTTTTTCACACCACCACCATATTCCACTCACCATAACCACCGTTGTTCGTGCACTCGTCACCGCCGGAGCCAAAAATACCTTTCAACCGCCGGTCGGCCGAAACCTAATGCAGGAGGCCCTCCTCCGTATAAGTGGTGGCGGCGGTGCCTCCCCCACCTCGTCGCCGCCCTTCGTCGAATGCGTTACATGGAAATTTCCCTTTTTCGTTTTCTCTCGATCTCTCAGTTTTTTTTTTTTTTTTTTTTTTTTTCAGATTTTTGTCCACCACCGCCACCGTAGCCACGTCCCCACTCCCTCTGTCATTCACCGTTGTTGCCATCGCCTCCCCGTCCCTCCTTTTCGTTATTTTCGATTTTTTTTTCTCCAGATCTGAAACAGCAGCATCAACGTGACTACTCTGGTTCGAATATAACTATTATTGATTCACTCGATTAGTGATTTATTATTTTCTCGTATTCGTTGTTTCTCTCGATTCTCTCTCTTTACACCACCATCGTCTCTACATTTATTTGTACACAACCATTACCGTCGCCGCTCGTTGCCGCCGCCTCCTCCTTCGTTTCCACGCAAGGCTCTTCTCCCTTTTTCGTTATCTTTCTCATTTTTTTATTTTTTTTTCCAGATTTTTCCACCACTACTACCGTCGCGGCTTCTCTCACTCTCTTTCCTTCACCACCGCCACCATCGCCGTTGTCGTCGACTCCCCAAGATTCTCTGTCGTTATTTTTCTATCTTTAGTTATATATTTTTCGATTTTTTTTTTCAGATCTGAACAACAATGATAACATGATTATAGTCATGTTCGAATATGACTATAGTCATATTTATGTACTTTTCGAATATGACTGTAGTCATATTCGAATATGTTCTATCTTCTCGTTTTCAAGTTGACTTCTAATAACTAGATTTAAAATTGCTATTTTTTGTGTAGATTTTGATTGGATTGTTTTCGTAAACAATAGGGAATCTTCGTTGTTTTATATAATTTGGTAAACATGACTATACCACACTATATCGGAATTTTTAAGTTGAAAATGTAAAAAAATGCAGTATAAAGAAAAAATATGTCTACATAGTCACATATAGTCATATTCGGAGTTGTAAATCTGTCGAGAAAAAAAAAAATCAAATTTTTGTGTAAAAAAAATAAAAAATAAATAAGAATATTAAAAAATAAAAATTAAATAAAAATTGGCTAAAAAATCCGAAAATAATAAAAGATAAAAAAATAATAAATCATTATTTTTTTGATTTGGTAGCAAATTTTTAGGAATTTAGAAGCAGGTTTTTAGGAATTAGATTATTGTTGTGGAAAGAGAGAAAAAAGGAATAATTGAGACTAATTATGCTAATTGACATAAGGGTAGAATTGGGAATACAAATTCTAGGGGTTATCACAAAGAAAGATTTAAGGGATGGACATATCACCATTTATTATCTATATGAGGGTTTTATTACTAATGACCCCATTATTTTATGGGGAGAATTATCTTATCTTGGCTAATATTTATAATGGCAACAAAACAACAGTTTATATTATTTAAATTAAAGTATATCCACCGTAAAATATTAAGTAAGTTGACCAGATTTTCACTACAGATTGAGAATATCGTGATTGATTCAAATTAATATCTTATTTCTTATTAGGTGTAAATGTATTATTCGTGATCCCTCAAAATCTTTTTTTTTTCTTCATTTTTTACTCCTCGTAGAACCACTGAGTACTCCACATTTCCCTCGTGTTCATCCTCTTCTTTCACGTATTTTTTCTTTTTAATTATTCTTCAATTGCCTTCACATTTTCACGATCCTTAACTTCATTATTTACTTTTTGATGGGGTGGGGGTGGGGGTGGGGGCTGCGAGTTATGAAGTGTGATGTGTAATTTGGTGTTGTGAAAGTGTCAGATGTAATTTGGAATTGTGACCGATGATATTTTGAACCTCTTTTTCTTTCTTTGAATATGAGACCAAATGTTAGAAATTGGTGCGAATTGGTGGCCCACTACAGAGCACTTTTTGATTTCAATGTCTGAAAATTCGATTTTCCAATTTATATATTCTTCTTTTCAATGGAATTATAATAAGATTTTAACATCTTGGAAAAAAATATAAATTTTAAATACTATTTGTGGTTCAATCCAATCTGATCAGTTCAATTATCATCCATTATAAGGAAAATTTAAGTACATAACTTGCTTTGTATAATGGGTCCCGCAAGGGATGGCCTAGCAGTTGGAGCAAATGAGTTTGTGTCAATTAACTAAGATTTGAATCCCCTTGCCAACGGTCGCTAGGTGGAGCTTGTCACACATGGTTAGCCTAGTGTGGTTTACCTCTCTCGTATGGTTTGCAAACTATTATACGGGAGGGTAGGTTTACCCAATGTACCTATATGGTTGGCTGCGGGTTCCTTCATTACCATAAAAAAATATAGGGCAAATGGCAATTAGGCCCATAACAAGGGAATCAATTAAATGAACATAGGTCTAGACAAAAAACAGTCTTCCAAATTAATTCAACCCCATGTCTTTTTGTCTAAAATACCCTTCATATTATAATTTTCATCAATTCCACCTATTGTACTTTAACTTCATCAATATTCCACATTGACCCCGAATTCGAGCAAATATATCATATTAACCCCCAATTTCATATTTTTTGAATTTTTTTTCAGTAAATAATTTTTTTTGAATTTTTTTTTGTCGGCGAGATTTTGTCGCTAACCACTCTGTTCTTCGATGTTGACTCTTTTTTTTGAAATTTTTTCTCTCTCTACATTATTGTGTTAACAACATAATCATTGTTTGAGACAGTAATATTGAATGCCAAAATAGTAATATTACTAATATTACAGTCTCAAACAGTAATATTACTGTCCCTAACAATAGTATTACAATTATTACTTTCTCGAACAACAATATTACTAGTATTACTGTCTCGAACAACAATATTACTAGTATTACTGTCTCAAAACAATAATGTTACTGCGTGCGACGGTAATATTACAGTCAGAGACAGTAATATTACGGTCGAAGACATCAAAATTGCAGGCCAAGACGATAAAATTAAATAATAAAGTAAAATTATTGTCTCATACAGTAATATTACTGTCTCAGACGGTAATATTCATTAAAATAATTTTTTTAAGAAAAAAAAAAGTAAAAAAATAAAAAGGAAGTCAACGATGGAGACCGCAAATTAATCAATTTTGACTCTTATTCCAATTTTGACCCCAATTTTGAAGACCACCGCTGGAGACCGAAATTCGGCTAAATTGAGGTGTAAATCAAGAAATGAGATTAGAATTAGGGTTTCAAGGAGATGTGGGTAATTTTGGTATATATAAAAAGGTTTTCCTTATTTGCAACTAAGTTTGAATGAGGTGGATTTATTTGCAAGACAAAAAAGTTGGATGTCCTTTTTTTTAACAAGTGCTCTTGTCATAGGTCTATTTGCCATTTACCTTTGTATAAATATGGGGTAAGAAAAAGCTGAAGTAAATTAGCTTTAAATGGCCATTTTTTCAAAAAAAAAAAACATTTCCCAAAAAAAAACTTTTAATTCAGAAAAGGAATATGGGCCTCATAAAACCTTATTTTTCCTAACAAGGAAAGAGTACCCCTTATTTTTTACATAAATAATAAATACCAAATCTATCTGAAAAACAAATGTGCCTAAAATCGCACGAAAACTAATTACTGCCTATGAAGATTTTCTTCTGGGTGTTTCTACCATGAGATCCTGTGTTCTAAACTTTTATGAGATACCCCCTTTAAATTGCGACACGTGTCCCAGCAAAAAAACCTATTTTTTCTCCATTTATGTATTGTCGCAAATACCCTTTTTACAATTATTATTCTAAAAAAATCAGCAATTATAAATTATTAATGAAATGTCAATTTTACCTCTCTATTTTAATGCAATTTTAAATATATATTTATTGCTGAATTAAAATTTATAACGTCAATTATATCATTATTCGTAAAAATCATTAAACCACCCATCCAAAATTGTATCAACCTAAATTCGAACTTGTGACCATCTGAAAACATACAAGAATACTTACCATTAAGACACAACGCATAATTGACAATAAACTAACAATACGGATATATATCACAAAGCTACAATTTATAATGGTTATAAAACTTATATAAATAATGTTAAATAAATTATTAATTCTCATATAATTATAATTATTATATATTAAAAATATTCCATACTAACAAATCTTTATATAATATAATTTAAAAATCTAAGGAAATGTTGTTCAACTCGTGTAATTTAAAAATGAATTTCGAAAGAATTTGAAGTTTGAATTGAATCGTAAATTGTAAGATTTAATTAAATCGTAATATTTGAATCAAGTAAACTCATGTGTTTTCAATTCAAAAACAATATTCAAAGATTTGATCGATTAAGCTCAACTCATTTCAATTCGTAGACAATATTCAAATATTTGAATCGGTTAAACTCAATAATTTACAATAGCGTATTAAATAATCTGTGTATAGTTAAAGTTTAGTAACCTTTTTTATTGAATTTTATCATAAAAAATAATAAAATTTAATTCGTAAAAATCATAAGATTTAATCGGTTCATGGTTAGATTAAATCTTACGATTTACGATCTAATTCTTACGATTTTACGAATTAAATTATTATTTTGTTGTTAAATTTGAATTATAAGGATAGTAGACTTTAATTATAAATAGTTAACTCGATTAATACGTTCTTGTTAGTGGTTGAACTTAATCGATTCAAATTTTTTAATAATATTTACAAATTAAAAGGATTTGCGCTTAATTGATTCAAATCATACGCTTTAATTAATCTTATGATTTGATTCTTGCGTAATTTAGGAATTATTTTTTATGATAAAATTGAATTAAAAATGTATTACACTTTAATTAATAATAGTTAGTTTGATTAAGACGTTCTTGTCAATAGTTGAGCGCGCTACTGAATCGATTCAAATATTTGAATAATGTTTACGAATTGAAAGGACTTGAGCTTAATTGGTTCAATTATTACGCTTTGATAAAATATTATGATTTACGATTAGGTTCTTACATGTGTTAGGAATTAAATTTATTATTTTTTATGACAAAATTGAATTAAAAAGATATTAGACATTACTTATAAAAAGTTAAATCAATTATGTAACATGTTATGTCAATAGTTAAGCAACTGATTCAAATATTTGAATAATGTTTACTAATTGAAAGGATTTGTACTTCATCGATTCAAATCTTACTAATTGATTAAATTAAATATTAAAAGAAAATTCACAATATAGTATTTGTAGTATATAATTTTATTTTAAAGTAAGAAAACTACTAATTGGAATGAGTTATAATTTTTTCTTCTTCTAAATAAACATATTATTTTATTTTTTATTTTGATTTGTCACACTATCGATTAAATAACATAAGTGAGTTTGAATCAAGTTATGCATTTTCTTATATTTAATTGAGCATTCTTTACATTTTTAAATGGTGGAGTTTATTAATACTTCTAATATTATATAATTAATGATAGATGTTTGGCGTATTGAACTGCAATTCTTTATATTTTTCAAACTTTATTTTATTAAATTCGTTAATAATTTATTTAATACCATTTAATAATAATGAATGTTGCAATTAATATTTGAATTAACAGTATTTATACAATTATGGTTAAATATATCATAATAAGTTAATGTGCTTGGATGGTTAAGAGTGATAAATGTATTAGGAGGTCACAAGTTCTATTCCTAATAAATGCATTTTTTCGATTATTTATCAAATAAAACTCGGTCACAATGAATTTAAATTAATTATTCAATTAAAATATAGTAGGGGGTAAATTAGACAATTCAATGTTAATCAATTTTATATTAATTTAATAAAAAAATAATCGAAGGATAATTTGGTAAAGTACTTCATTTTTTAGAACATAAGCCATGTTATTTTCCTAGGGTCCAGATTTAATCTTAGAAAATTCATGGTGATTAATGCATATCTCAAATAAGTTATTTTTTATAACATAAGCCATGTTATTTTCCTAGGGTCCAGATTTAATCTTAGAAAATTAATGGTGATTAATGCATATCTCAAATAAGTTTAGAACATGGGTGGTCTCACCCTAGAAAGACCCTTTTCTTCTTCGGTGTTGGTGCGCATATTCCGCTAGCCAATATGGTGAGATATCGACCAATTCCATATAAGACTAGCAATTTGTTTTAGAATATATTCAAAAAAGCTTGATTATCGGCAAAGTTATTTGTTCCAAAACCATAGAAATTAGAGAAAGTAGTAATAACCATCCCTATCTTTCAGAAGTCAACTACGTGTACCAACTCCATTTATGCTTGAGCCATATGTATTAAGGAAAAAACAAATTAAGTTGAAGGGGATTCCACCAAACCCATTTTTCCCTAAGAAGAGTGAACGAGTGAATAAATGTTGGATATCCGTCCGGATAAGCAATAAAAAACATGGTCATAAATGGTAAAGAGGCCCATTGACAATGGCACTTTATTAAAAAAATGACATCCAACTTTTTTGTCTTACAAATAATTCCAGCTCATTCAAACTTATTTGCAAGTAAGAAAAACCCTTTTATATATACCAAAATTACCCCCAATTCCTTCAAATCCAATTCAACTCCAATTTGATGATTTACACTCCAATTTAGCACAACTTCACCAATTAACCAATTTTGACCATTTACTCCAATTTTGCATCGCCACCGCCGGAGACCGCCGGTCTCCAGCGTAGACTTTTTTTCTGAATATTTTTCATGCAGATCAACCGTCGGTCTCTAGCATTGACTTTTTTTTTTTCTTAAAAAATATCATTTTAATTAATATTACTATCTTGACTGCTAAATTACTATCTCCAACAGTAATTAAATTGTTAATTGACTTTTGTTTTCTTAAAAAAAAATTATTTTAATTAATATTACTATCTTGGCTGCGAAATTACTTTTTCCAATTGTAATTTAACTGTCTGAGACAGTAATATTACTGTCTGAATTAATTTTATTGTCGTTACCAGCAATTTTGTTGTATTCGACAGTAATATTACTACCTCCGACCGTAATATACTGTCTCATGCAATAATATTACTTATTTGGGACAGTAGTATTAGTAATATTACTTCTCGGGAAAGTAATATTCATAATATTACTGTTCAGGAAAATAATATTCATAATATTATTGTCCCAAATAGTAATATTTTTTTCTGAGACAGTAATTTTACTGTTTGGGATAGTAATATTACTGCTTGGGACAATAATATTAGTAATATTACTGTTTTGGTATTCAATATTACTATTTCAGACAATAATTTTGTCGTTAACACAGTAATTTAGAGAGAGAGAAAAAAAAAAAAAAAAATCAACGTCGGAGATAGTAATATTACTGTCTCAGACAGTTAAATTACTGACAGTTAAATTACTGTTGGAGACAGTAATTTAGCAGCCAAGACAGTAATATTAATTAAATAATTTTTTTTAAGAAAAAAAAATTCAAAAAAGATAAAAGTCAATGCTGGAGACCGGCTGGAAAAATATTTAACAAAAAAAAAGTCAACGCCGGAATCTGGTTGGAAAAAAAATTCAGAAAAAAAAAAATTATTTTTAAAGAAAAAATTTATATTCTCAAAAAATTATTAAAACGGGGGTTAATGTGATATATTTGTTTAACTCCGGGGTCAATGTGTAATATTGAGGAAGTTAGAGTATAATGGATGAAATTGATAAAAAAATGTTATGGAGGGTATTTTAGACAAAAGACATGGGGATGGATTTATTTGGAAGACTGTTTTTTGTCTGGACCAATGTGCATTTAACTCCCTTATCATGTCCTTCTTTGCCATTTGCCCATAATTAATAAAGCAAGGACAACTATTATAATTATAATATAATTATAAAAGTCAGTACATGAGAAAATATTGAGCAAATTAAACCAATAATTACCAACAGCTAACTAATACAACAAGAGCACAAACTGGTGCAACAATGGTAATCTCAAAATTCTTGTACAAGGACTAAATCAATTCATAACTAGTATAATAAAATTGAAAAAAATTGGATTGTGGCGAAACACACACAGGCACATACACACAATGTATCCCTACGTAAAAAGTGGAAAAACAAAACCTCAAATTCCAGCCTAACATCACTTGTCTTTCCCTAAAGAAGAAAGCTTAGATTCACCGAAAAGAGTCGAGCTTTCCTTCTCAAAAAAATTATCTCTTAACTCTTTACTTAGATTTTGACTCTCAAAATACCCAAGGTTTTGCTCTCTTCTTTCTCGTCTTTTCGTTCACCTTCACAAATAAGAAAATATGGTGTACATATACACCCAAACCATCAACTAAAATCACGAACAATCTGGCAACAAATCACAAAAATTCATTAAAGGATAAGATTAGGTGCCTGTTGCTGGGGTAAATAGCTACATGCAAGTACACGTATCGCAAACAAGTAGTAAAAAGTGGATTTGTGAGAGTCGCATGTCAATCCCACAGGGAATACGTAATTGTTTTTTTAACAATAAGAATCTCATTTCCTTTAAGGGTTCAAAACAACATTTTTAATACATTGGGGCTTACAAAACCCATCAAAAGTACACCTTAAGTTCTTGTTCATAACATCCATTAAAAATTCCGGACAGTAATCAAAAACCAAATTCTCATTATTCGTAAATGTAGACCCAAGTTTCGCCAAGCTGTCAACCACAGTATTAATCTCCCTATAGCCAAACTGTATCTCCACTGCCTCAAATTCGCCCAATAACTTCCATAATTCGTCAAGGAGAGTTAGAATTTCCTTGTGTTGCACATCCTTCCTGTTAAGAATAGACAATAAAACCAGTGAATCAGTTTCAATGATAAGCTTCTTGGTCTCCTATCTTTTTGCATGTTTGATTCCTTCCGTTAAAGCCCAACATTCTGCTTTGTTATTCGATGAAATCCCTATATTTTTGGCAAATTTCATCCCAAATAACCGTAGCTGTCACAAATAACCCCACCAATACATGCTCCTCCTGGGTTATTTTGGAAGCACCATCTATATTTAATTTAAACCAATTAGGCGGGGGAGGTTTCCACTTGAGTTTTACACTAACCTTAGTATTGCTTCGTATGATCATTTGTTTAAACAAGGTCCAGATGTGGGCGAGATTTATAACTTTATTTTGAAAAATAAACTCATTCCTAGCTTTCCAAATAAGCCATAATAAATTGGCCAATTGGGCTTGGAATTGTGACTATCCACAAACTTTATGAAAAAGTAAGCAGAAATTATGTTCTATATCAGGACCAAGAAAGGGAATATAACGGAAAATAACTGGAAAAGTTGTACAATGTTTGAAAAGATGCACACAAGTCTCTGAACAAGAATTGCATAAATGGCATATATCAGACAACACACTTTCTCTTGTGGAGGAAAGCTCTAGTTGGAAGTCCATCGTGGCACAATTGCCATTTAAAACTTCTAACTCGGGGACCAAACTGCATTTTCCAGTTGCTTTCCCAAGGTAGCCTAGGGTTTAATACCCTATTTTCTTTATTATAGAGCCAATTGAAAGCACTCTTAAGAGAAAACTTACCTTGTTTATCCCATGCCCAAAAAACGGTGTCGGTTCCACAACCTAAAGGAATATGAACACCATAAATCCAATCGACGATAAATGTAGGGATTATGTTTTCAACCTGTCTTAGATTCCAGTTCCTAGATTTGGGGTCAATGAATTCACTAACTTTATAATTTAGCATATGCTCTGGGATGTGTTTTTTTTTTTTATTCAACAATACACCAAACATCCAACCACTTGTCAAACCAAAAGCTTATATTCTTAGCTCTATTATTTTAAAAAATGATAAATTCCACTTTCCCCCCTTTACTTTGGCTCGGTATCACTTTACCCCATTTTACCTCGATTGTATCGATTTGCCCCCGTACACTTGAAAATATGTCTCAATGTGGCACTCCCTGTTAGTTGTCAGATATTTGACATTAACACCATTTGATCTAATCTCTGAAATTACAAAAATGCCACATCTCCCAGTTTAAATAATTATTAAATAAATAAAAAATAAATAAAAAACAAGCAATAAAATAAGAAAAAAATCAAGACAACGAGAAAACATAGTCCACGACACCAACCACTATTTTTTTTTAATAATTATTTAAACTGGGAGGGGTGGTTTTTTTTGTAATTAAGACTTAGAAACGGTGTTAATGTCAAATGTCTGAAAACTAACGGCGAGGGCCACATTGAGACAATTCTTCAAATCGACGCAATCGAGAGTAGAAGGGATAAAGTGATATCTAGCCAAAGTACAAAGGGGAGAAAGTGGAATTTACCCTTTTAAAAATATTCCTCCATACACTACTACAATTAGCCTTAATCTATCAATGTCTAAACAATCGTCTTTTGGAAAATACTTAGATTTGATGCATGGAGACCATAGAGCCTCTAGATTGGTTAGAATCCCTAAACCTTTTCAAAATAGCAACTTTGTTTAGGATGCGTAAATCTGTAATACCAAGGCCGCCGTCTTTTTTATGCAGACAAACAGATTTTTCCAGTTTATCAAGCTTTTCCTTTTATAAGAGGGAGATGCATTCCACATAAATTTCTTACAACAATCATTAATTTTGTTGATAGTTGAAGCAGACATTTTGAATATATTCATACTATATATTGGCATTGCATTAAGAACATGTCTAATGAGTGTATATCTTCCGGCATGTCCAACTAGAAATTTTAGATTGCACTTTAAACACAGTTTCCTGAAAAGTCTGTTTAGACAACCTACTAAGGAAGAGTATTTTTCTCCCACTTTACCTCTAGCAATTTGAAGAGTATTGCATATATTCCGCTTAATATCATGCTGCAAAATTTTAGAGAAAAAACTTTAGATTTGTTCCAACATATGCTTTGGCCAGCTTCACGAGTAAAAATATCCAACAAATTTCTGATAAAAGTAATAGATTTTTGGTTGGGTTTAGAGAAAATTATGCAGTACTCATCAGCAAAGCATAAAATAGGAATTTTAGGCCCTCCCCTACTATGACCAATAGCATCAAACTTACCCAGATTAATGCCTTCCATAAATTCCAGAACCAACCATAATTATATTATCACCAATAGCTTTTAGGAACAACAAATACTTTTGAAAAGGAGCAATAAGATTGTTAAGAATAGGTCTAATTATCTTCAATAGAATATTAGAGATAATCTTATACATAACATTGCATGAACTTATAGGTCTAAAGTGGTGGGATTAACACAATTCATATCTAAATACACACTTATCTGTTTATCCCCCATTCCAATATAATTATTGTATTTATCTGTGACCGACAAAAACGTCATATGTTTCATTATTCTCGTCATCGTCCCACTTTGGAATTACGGCTGCTGACGTGGCCGATCTTGTGAACTAAGTCATCTTAGTACTGTACTGCACATCTTCTTCATTCATGTTCTCGTGTTCTTCCCAAGTTTGTTTTGAGACCCGTGGAAGTTTGTTTTGCCAAAAAATGATAAAGTTAATAATCGGTGTTCTAATATATGGAGTTTGCGAGACCGTGCATTTTTTTAGTCTAGACTTTAGAGGGTAAAGTAAAAAATGTGTTAATTGTTATAGAATAATCTATATTATATTATATTATATACTTTTGAGTGAAAATATAAAGTAACAAAGGGAGATCAAATGCACTGAGAGAGAGGGAGATGAATTGCTTATCAAAAGCTCTGTATCATCTTATTCATTCTCAATGTATATATATATATATATATATATATATATATATATATAAATTGGAAACAAGCCTTGTTATGCTAGCCAATAAGATAAGTAAAAGGAGAAGATGACTCATAGCAATCAAACTTAGTCCAGAAGCAATGGATAGATATTATAATACTCCCCCTTAGACTAAGAATAAGAATTTTTTGTAGTGGCTTTAAATCGGATGAGTAAAATATATATGCCTCGTTAAAAACCTCAAGTCGGTAAACCCAGTGGAATAAAACGGTCAGAAGAGAAAAAAAGTGCATGACTCGAATCCAAGCCTTGTGCATAAGCTACCTCATTAAAAACCATTGTTGGAAAACCCAAATGGATAAAACCAGACAAAAGGAAAAAAGAGTGCAGCGCACTATTGCTCCCCCTGAAATGACACTACAAGAAAAAGGTCCTTTAACAACACTCGGTGTGTGTTGTTAAAGGGAAACAACAACGCGTCATGGTACGTTGTTGACCAACATGTTGTTAAATCTCGGTATATTTCACAACGTGCATCGCCAGTTGTAGAACATATAAATGTATGTTGTAGAAGATTTACAACAACGCAATGTGTATCTTGTTATTGGGAATTAACAACATTTAACGGCGCATTGTCGTAAACTATACGACAAGTCTTTTGCGCATGTTGTCATACACAAGATACAACATGCACCCGACTGTGGTTATAAATGTTCCACAATGTGCATCCGACTGTTGTAGATAATCTAACTACAAGGTAAGATGCATGTTGTCGTATTACTTGAGCTCACAAAAAAAATATTAATTTTTTTTAATAATTAAAACATAATGAAATCGGATTTTCAAATCCAACTCAATATTGTCCATCCAATACATCAAAATCCTTGAAATACAAAATTATCCAAGAGTACTATAATCGTGTGACTAATTCTAAGCAGCCGCCAATGCTCATCTTTCATTTGCCTTGCCACATGACTCAATTATGATCAACAGAAGTCAAGTGCTCCAGAATCTACTCAAAAAATTTCAACAGGTGTTATTACTCACGAGACAAACTCTTCACGCATTTATTAACTATAAAATGAATAATAAACAAAAGCTACTACACTAGACTTCTGTATCATAATGTTTAACAATATGGTGCTATGAAACTGATAAGTAAAGCATACCTTAATAGGGAGAATTATGTAGCAATAACACCGTAAACTATTTTCTTACTTCATTGCAGTGCTGCATACAGAGTCAACTCAGAATTAGGAGTCTTATCAATTATCACTAAGCTGAATGATATATAAAAGACTTCAAAGAATTTCCGTATATATGTATAAAATAAGAACTAATAATTTGATTAATTACCAGCCGTCCGACTTCAACCCTCATTTTCAGCTTGTAAGATTTGTTAGGAGTGAAGCCTTTAGAAACCATTGCAAGTATCTATCTGGAAAAGTTAAAACAATTAGTTAGCAAGTCCGTAGAAGAAAAAAAGAAATGGAGCAAATAAATATTCTTTTATCTCTCTGAAAAAATATCCAAAACGTGAAATTCAGATTCAAGAAAACACAACTAGACCCCAGTTGACAGTATTTTGGGTATATGTCATACTTACAGCTATAATACAAACAAGAAATTTACAAATTATGTAATTAAAAGATAAAAGCAACAAACGACAAGATAAACATACATAATGTAATAAACATGGAAGAATTTTTTTTTTTTTTTAACTTAAGACTGAGATATAAATTATTAATTTAAGTAACAAATATTTATATTGTATAACATAATATGAATTTTCTTACAATGGGATTAGAGGCAGTTTCTTGTTTGCACATGATCTATGGAACATCTGTATCAAGTCCAACAACCACTTTGTTGCCCTTGCAATATTCACTTAACCAGAAGCACCAGTTTCCCACTCTACTGGTCCATATTCATTTCATATCTACAATTTTTCGATTCAACAAAAACTAATTAAAAAAAAAAAAAGCAAACTGTATGGATAGAAGTTAAAATACTAATAAAGCACACTACCCTTCTCAACCCTCCCTGAGGCTGAAACAAGTTTTGACTTCATCATGTTGACGATTTGTTTTCATCAAATGTTTTGCATAGCAACCTTCACTGTCAACAAAAAATATCAGTTGAAATAAACATGGATGATTAGTCAACAAATTAACAATTGTTTCAAACCTTAAAAGGTTGATTGCCTGTTCTGAATCCTATTCCTAGTCAAATATGGAATCCCCTGAATAAGAAAACAAAGGTTGCAAAGAGAACAATCTCTCTCTCTCTCTCTCTCTCTCTCTCTCTCTCTCTCTCTCTCTCTATATATATATATATATATATATATATATATATAAAAGGACCAATTACACAAAATTCCACTATGTGCATATACAAGGACCAATTATGATGATTTGTTTGAAATGCCTCATACAAGCTCGGTATCATTTTTTTCCATTTAGCCGAGTCAAACTAAGATGAATCCTGAAAAGATGTAAACCTTAACCAAATATTTCTTGACCAATCAAATTCAAAGATTAAAATCATATACAAAAATCAAGAGAAATAAATGATAGTTTTCTAAAGAGAAAATCTAAAAAGAAAAACCCGACTACGGGTGAGGCATTAGTACTAAATCTAGTACGAACACAGTAAAACAAATGAATGTTATGATCTAACAATTCATTAACTAGAAACAAAATTATTGTATCAATACGCTAATAAAAGTCCCGTCAAGAGAAAATATCATCTGCAAAGAATAAAAATGTTATAATTTTGCCCTAATTAATAAATATTGCCACTCCGCCCTATGGCTCAATTGCAATTTGGAACTGCCGTTGTGGTATTGAAGAAATCGGATAAATCAGTGGTGGAATAGTTACCTTGGTATGTACATGTCGAAAATGGAGATGCCCTAGTCGCCGTATTCTTGATTTCTTTCTCAACCGTTCCATTTTTTGCTCTTTTCTAATTTCTTCCGTCCAGTCTAATACTTGGGTAATGGGGCATGGAAAGTGGTGGAGGGGTTTGTTTTATTTTTTATAATCATTATATTGTTCTTTTATAATTATAATTATTAAAAAAAAAAAGGGAATGGTAGGAGAAAACAAAAATTCAACTTATTCTTTACTGCTAAGTTAGAAATATTTTTAAGTCGTTTTTGTTATTAAATTATATATAGGCTAAAATGAAACTTCATATTCGATAATAATTTTAATATTACAAGTAAAAATGTGTTTAATAATTATTTCTATAAAATTAATTGATATACATGGATTTGAATTATAATTAATTTTTTTATAATAAAATTAATTAACTATGGACAAAATAATGATACATGGATATAACTATACGCATAATGATCTATGGGATTCAAGTAATTTTGATTTTTCAGTTTTTTATAATAAAATTATAATTAGTTTTTCATTTCAAAAGAAATTTGAATTATTTTACAACATACTTAGTGACTAGTTATATTTAATTATTTTACAAAGTGCATAAGCTGCTTGTAGTATGTATTTTTACATTTACAAGATGCATTGTATCTAGTTATATGCGAGCATTTCTACAACATGCACGTGCATCTTGTTGTATGTATTTTTCACAGCGTGCAAATTAAGTATGTTGCTAAACATGTTTTGTTGACACTATAGACAACATACATTAAAGGCACGTTGTAAAATAGATAATATTACAACGGACTTTAGGCGCATGTTGTTAAATGCAAGTTGTTAAAAGTCAATTTTCTTGTAGTGTGAGCAATATAGGTTCTGAAATGGGGCGTCAATCTTGCTTCATATTGGTTCTTCTCATTTAATGTCGTATACCAAATTCTCAAATGTAGATATCGGGAAAGACTTGGTTCGATCGCCTTTTATGTATCCACCCTTTGTTTATCTGACTCTTCCGTGCACTATATAAGTAGCATTATCATGGCAGTGGACATGTTTGTTTGGTAAATCAACGAGATGTACCTGCAACATTACAAAACATTGTTCATTGTTATAATCATCGTAGACCATTTATTGAGAAATTGAGAATGTAAAAATATTATTGATGATTATCTCATTTATATCCTATATTTCATTGCAATAACTTATGGGATTCTCGGTATTCTCGAGATTTGATATCGACTTTTCGATATCAGGCTCAACAGATTCATCTTGAGCATTCTCAGTAGGATTCGCCTCTTTTGAGGGTTCACTGATTTTCCCCTTTCCTTTTCTAGGAGCAACGTCCTTTGATCCAATAGGTCTACCCCGTTTTTGTCGTGGGGGATCATCATTCATTTTCGCATGTTCTTTAGGTAAGCGATCCTAGCTGGAATATTCACAGTTGGAATATAAGACTCCGTGACTTTACTGGCATCATTAAATGCATCAAGAAGTATATATATATATATATATATATATATATATATATATATATATATATATATATATATATATATATATATATATATATATATATATATATATATATATATATATATATATATATATATATATATATATATATATATATATATATATATGTGTGTGTGTGTGTGTGTGTGTGTAAGATATGGATGTATTAATTAAAAATGGGTATTAGAAAAAAGTTTTTTAATTTAACAAAAATAATTGAATTTTGAGAAATTAAAACACCAATAACATGGAAAAAACAACTAAGTTTAAACTGTAGAAACTAACAATAGAGAAATATATAGAAGTGCATGAAAAAATAAATTAGAGTAAAACAATGTAAATTAGAGAGAGGATAAGAAGAGATAAGAGAATGGGTGAAAAAAAATATAGAGAGAGGGAGAGAAAAAGGACAAAATTGATTGAGTCAAAAAATTTAATGTGAAAAGTGGGGTTTAAAAAGTTAAGACATGAATCGAATAGAGGTTGGAAGAAGAGAAAAGAAAATAATTATAAAATAATAACAAAAAATATAATATTTTTTGGGCCCCATTGGAAAGTGGGCCCTGGGCCAGGGCCCTACTCGCCCTGGGCCAGGCCAACCTGCCTTTTATGTAGGTACAAAATACCCTTTTACATTGAAAGATTGGAAGGTTACCTATGTAATCTTAATAATAAAATATTTATTTTCATATTATATTAATTACACTATTAATTTATAGTTTAGGTACATTAAATTGAACGGTTATTGATGTATAATGTACTGCACCTATAATGATTCATATGATTAATTATTTTATTTTCTCTTTTAATTTCATGTAATGAACTTTCAAGTATTCAAACTTTTAATGTTCCTTACTCATATAAGTATTATATATACTCTCCGTTGTTACAGTGTCAAAATATACTAAGTAGTTGAAGGAGAGACTACATTCTAATCAAATGAAGTATTTGGTTTTGAAAGTGAAAGAGTGGATCTGAGGCAAGTTGGCAGTGGTCGGGTTCAAGGAGATGCAAAGCAATACAATTGAATAATGACAAAGGCTTATAATTCATTCCTATGCTCTAGAATTTCTAGCATATATGTACAAATTTGTTTCTTTATCTTTTTTTGTTTTCAAGTTTTCTTTATCATTATTTGTTTATTGTTGTTTTATTTTATATTTTCATGTTTATTGTTATGTTACAGTAGAGTTGCTTTTGAATCTGAACCACCATTAACTTGAATACTCGTTAGTCAAGAGTAATATTTCATTAGCTGAGAAAACAATGTAACCGTAGTACTCAGTTGCTCATATTTATTCGACCGGTTCGATCCGAACAAAATTAAAAACGGCAATTTTAATTAAATTTCAGATCTAGCTTTCCAATTTTAAAAATAATTTTAAAGCTGGAAAAAATTCTAAACAATATTTCCAAAATATTTTAAAATTTCGAAAACACCCAATTAAATAATACAACAATCACAATTTTAATAAATTCAACATGCATTAAAATTAAGCATAGCACATTAGAACGCAATTAATTGCGCAACGAGCTC
This sequence comes from Erythranthe guttata, assembly GCF_000504015.1. The sequence goes on along the minus strand of NW_012193567.1, from coordinate 10,408 downwards.
TGATACCACTGCTGGGAATCAAACACGTGTACGCAGCGGAAAACAAAACTTTTATATGAAAAACGGTTTAATTCATATAAACACATGCCCGACAATTAAGCAATTAATTACGTACCTTAACGCTTCCAGCGAAATTTTAAAACAACATTCATATTAATTCGATAATTAAAAACATATAGCATGCTCGTAACGAAACGTAATATACATACAAATATTTTCACGAAAAACGATCAAGTAAAACATACAAAATCAATTTCATGAAAAACATATAATGTGCAATTTAATCTAATTAAATTAAACCTTATATCTAACGGATCCGAAAGAATACCTCTTAAAGCGTGAGGTGAACTATTGGATTGAACCAAACTGCCACGGGAACCAATCCGTGTAGTCGGGAGGAGCAGCGGCGGCGCGTGAGATTCACGCGCTGTCTTAGGGCAGCGCGTGAAGGCGCGTGCAGCGGTGATTCGGTAGTGGCTTCTCGGAAATTCGACTCCTTGGTCTTCCTCCTCTCGGATTTCACCTCGTATACTGAGATTTACGAATTACGTAGCACTAGTCACACAAACGTTAGAATAGACGGAAGAAAAAGACAAAAGAAAAGAAGCTACCAAGAGGCGATCGGCGCGTGAGGCCGATTTCGGCGACGATTGACGGGGATGGCGACTGCCGTGAGTGGTGAGTTGGCCGTGGACTTGAGATTGAGTGGCTAGGGTTTTCAATTGTGTGTTGTGAGTTTGCAAGACCTACAAATCTTGTATTTATAGTGTCTGTATAAAAGACCTAACGGGCTTAAGTTGGACCGGGCCCAACAATTTAAGTTTGTTAGTCTTTATTCGCTCGTTTCTCACAACTCAATCATCGGAAAATTATAACAATTATATTTTCGGAATCATTGAAACGTCCTCATCATTATGAATGCCAATTCTCGATTTCAAATTTCTAAAAGTGGAAACCCTAATTCAATGGACCTTCCAAATTTGGAAACTTCCCAATTTAGAAAGTTCACTATGATGTTCGTCTAGTTCTTTTCCTTTTCTTATTCTCTTTCTCATTCATAATTCCAAATTACGAATTTTGGACTCAATCACATTAACTTCCAATTATGCAAAGATTAAACACTTTTATCTTTGACCGTTTATTCAAAGAACTCAAGTGCACAAGCAGTGTGACCCTCGATGGTTCAGGTGTAAGATAGTCGTGGGTCCACAACTCTTTGTAGTTTAAACTCGTAAGATAGCCGTGGGTCCACATGACTTATCAAATTCCCTAATCATCACTTAGTCTGCTCTGGCCAGAGACTTAATGATTACAAACTATGAGAACACACAAAACATCCAAGACTATTCTAGCGATCGAATCCCCTACTACAATGCACAGACCTCCAACTAGATTTCGGACTACACGAACATTGGCCCTTGGGGCGGTCCTTGGTGGAACTCAGGGATAGGTCACGATACATCTGGTCCTCTAGTGAAGTCACGGTGATGTCTAGGTCTTAAAGACTAATGGTGTACAACTATACCATAGAGATCTCTACTCGATTATTGAGAACCACTTAGAGATTTCTAGGGTGAGGGAGTTCAGTGAACTCGTCAACTTACGAGCACCCACTTATGCATGCCCGATATCACAATACCGTTTACTGATGAGATGCAGTACACATACACTAAGTGCTAGTCTCTTAATGCGAAAGGCCGATATCCTCATTGGTGGCGTAACCCTTCAACTAGGAACACGTTTAACAGTTATAATACTTAAGTAAATATCTCACGATCCTAAAAGATCAATTACAAGTACTTGTAATAACTGTAAGGACTATAGCTATGTTTGAAAAAAGGGACAAAGATATAGAATGCCTAGGTGTCTTATCATGAATACGAAAAATGATTATTTATTACAAGAATAAATGGAAAGACCACAGCCACAAGTTGTCTTGTTGGTCACCTACTCAAACAATCTCCCACTTGGCCTAAAGCCAACTATCCATAAATCGTAATCCCATCGACTCTCTATGTTTCTGGTGGACTAAAGGCTTCGTGAAGGGGTCTGCAACGTTCTCTTCCGAGGTGACTCGTTCTACTTTGACTTCACCTCGATCAATGATCTCTCGGATCACATAATACTTCCTCAGAATATGCTTGGACTTCTGATGAGATCTCGGCTCCTTAGCTTGCGCCACGACTCCGATGTTATCACAGTACAACGATACTGGATTATTAGTATTAGGAATGACACCCAACTCTTGGATGAATTTCCTTATCCAAGTCCCTTCTTTTGCAGCTTCGGACACTGCAATGTATTCAACTTCGGTAGTGGAATCAGCCGTCGTGCTTTGCTTGGAACTCTTCCAACACACGGCACCACCATTAAGCGTGAATATAAACCCCAAGTTCGACTTTGAGTCATCCACATCCGATTGAAAACTAGAGTCGGTGAAGCCCACTAATTTCAACTCGGCACCCGCATACACCAAAAATATATCCTTAGTCATTTGTAAGTACTTGAGGATATCTTTCACAGCCTTCCAGTGAGCTGGACCGGGGTTAGACTGATATCTGCTTGTGACACTCACAGCATACGCAATATCAGGTCTAGTACATAGCATGCCATACATTATGCTTCCTATGGTAGAAGCATAAGGCGTCATTTTCATCTCCTCGATTTCACTAGGTGTCTGAGGACACATGGATTTCGAGAGACAAACCCCATGGGACATTGGCAAGAATCCCTTCTTGGATTCTTCCATTCTAACCGTTTCATAACGGTGTCTATGTACAGGCTTTGGGATAAGCCAAGCATCTTTCTTGCTCCATCTCTATAGATCTGTATTCCTAATACGTAAGATGCTTCTCCCAAATTCTTCATTGAGAAACATGTGGAAAACCATGCTTTTGTCAGTTGCAACAGTCCTACGTCATTTCCAATGAGTAGAATGTCATCGACATAAAGCACCAAAAATATTACAACCCTCCCACTAACCCTCTTGTATACACAAGGTTCCTCTGTGTTCTTTTCCAAATCAAACTCTTTGATAGTTGAGTCGAACCTTATGTTCCAACTACGGGATGCTTGTTTCAATCCATAAGTGGATTGCTGGAGTTTGCAAACCTTTTGCTCACTTCCAGAAGATATGAAGCCTTCCGGCTGCGCCATATAAATTTCTTCCTCAATGTCTCCATTAAGAAAAGCGGTCTTCACATCCATTTGCCATATATCGTAGTCGTATCACGTAACTGTGGCCAGCAAAATCCTAATGGACTTCAGCATTGCAACTGGTGAAAAAGTTTCCTCATAGTCAACACCTTGCCTTTGAGTATACCCTTTCGCTACCAATCTAGCTTTATAGGTCCATACCTTTCCATCCACTCGAATTTTCTTCTTATAGATCCACTTGCAGCCTATAGGAACTATTCCTTTAGGTGGATTTACCAAGGTACATACCTTGTTGGATTACATGGAGTCCATTTCAGATTTCATGGCTGTTAGCCAATGTCCCATGTCCGCCTCCGATACGGCCTCATAGTATGTTCTTGGATCTTGTCCAAGTTCAATATGATCTTCATCATTTTCGAGGAGGAATAACTTATCAGGCATTTCCGAATTCTTTCGAATATGCCTACTGAAGGTTCAGGAGGTATATTAGTGGATTGTTGTATTGACTCGATTACTTGTTCTTATGCTTGAAATTCACTTTGCGGTTCTTGAACCACTTCAAGTTCTATCATGCTGCCTTTTCTATCTGATAGAAACTTCCTTTCTAGAAAGATGGCATTTCTCGAAACAAGCGTCTTTGCTTCCTTGACATAATAGAATTCGTATCCCATTGAGTCCTCGGGATACCCCACAAAGTATCATAAGTCAGATTTACTATCCAACTTATCACCCACTAGTCGCTTCACATAATCGGTACAGCCCCATATCCTAATATGTTTGATGCTGGGCTTCCGGGAAAGCCAAAGTTCGTAAGGTGTGGATTTAACTACTTTGGTGTTAACTCTATTCAGCAAATACATGGCAGTGCAAAGTGCGTGACCCACAATTATGCCGGTAAGTTGGTGAACCCCATCATAGATCGAACCATGTCTAATAAGGTTCTATTCCGACCTTCGGAAACTCCATTTAGTTGAGGAGTTCCATATGGAGTCCATTGAGATTGTACTTCATTCTCTTTTAGATAGTTAATGAACTCGATGCTCAAGTATTCTCCACCACTATCGGATCATAATTTCTTAATACTTTGTCTGAGTTGTTTCTCTACTTTGTGTCTAAAATCTTTGAACTTTTCAAATGTTTCAGACTTGTACTTCATCAATTACACGTACCCATACCTGAGTAATCATCGGTAAAGATAGCGAAGTAGTTGTAACCACCCTTCGCACTAACACTTAGTGGACCACATACGTCTGTATGGATCAAATCCAAAAGACATTCGGCCCGCTCCATTTTTCCTTTGTAGGGTTACTTGGTCATTTTCCATTTAAGGCAGGATTCACAAGTTTGAAGTGATTTCACGTCGTCCAAAGTGAACAATCCTTCACTACAAAAATCGTTCATCCTTCTTATCCTTCTTAAAGAGACATGGCCTAATCTAGCGTGCCAATGTTGTGCGGGGTTTAGATCTATCTTCTTACGTTTTGCTGATATAACATTAATAGGTATTTCACTTGGATTTAGTTCATATAAGTTTTTTAATAGTCATCCCATGCAAATCACATTTTCATTCTTTTGTATAATGCTAATCGAATTTCCAAAAACAAAAGTAAAACCTTCAATATCCAAAACAGGAATAGAAATAAGGTTTCTAATGAGAGGCGGAACAAATAAACAATCGTTCAAAACAATAGGAAAACTAGAATCCAAAATATTTAAGTAAATAGTCCCAATGGCTTCAGCAGCAATTCTTGCTCCATTCCCCATCCTTAGCTAGGTCTCATCTAAGCTTTATATTTCTTGTTAGCTGCAAAAGAATTGACAGACAAATTTACGTCAATAAAATACGTACCCTTTTCATAACGTTTCTGCTTTAGGTAAGCCTTGCAATTGAGGCGCCAATGCCCTTTCTTTCCACAGTGATGGCAAGCATCATCAGCCTGCTTGTTGACTTTCGCTTTAGCGCCCCCACTACCTTCACCCACTTCGAATTTGCTGTTTGGGAAGGGAACTCTTTCATTTCTCTTCTTTTGGGAAGAACTCTTCTTTCCAGAAGTGGCAGCAACGAGAACAAATTTCTCTTTTTTGATGGTAGACTCGAAACTGACTAACATGTTCATTAACTCATCCAAGGGAGGATCAAGTTTCTTCATGTTGAAGTTCACTATTAACGATTCATAAGAACTAGGGAGGGACAACATGATCAAATCCAACGAAAGCTAGGCAGGGAGGGTGCCGTCAAGGTTCACTAGCTTCTCAAGGAGAGTGATAATCTTGAGACAGTGCTTGTGGACCGAAGCCCCTTCCCGCAGTCTCGCAGTGGTCAACTCCTTGGTAGCAGCATGCCTCGACGCCCTAATATTCTAACTATACATGCTATCGAGATGAGCCTTGATGTCGAAAGCATGTTTGTGAGACTCATATTTCCTCGCAAGCGCGGGCTCCATGGCTGCTATCATGTAGCATCTAGCATGAGTGTCGTCCTTTTTCAAAGCTTCATAAGTTTCCTTCTCAGCATCGGTCACAGTGTCGGGTATAGTGACAGGAATCTCTCATTAAGGACATAGAGACACCCATCAATGGTGAGCACAAGTTTAAGACCACATAACACATCTAGGTGATTAGGGTCATTGAGTTTTTGGTCGAGGATTGACATTATGGGATTCTTAGACATGATTATCTGAGATGTTAGAGAAGAGGATTATTAGAGATTCGTATTAAATGGTTTTAAAATTAAATATTTGGACTTTTGTTATTTAATTAGTCTCCCACTAATTTTACCGAGTTCCACTTTCCTTTAGTAGACAAACGAGAAAACCGATTTTTCTTTAATGGGCTTTAGGTCCAATAGACAAATATAACCCGTAGTTAATCTAGCCCAATTATATTTACCCGAAGGTAGATCACAATCATTCACATCATTTATATGACCCTAAAGTAATTTTCCTCGCTCTTGATAATGACCTAAGTTAATCTCGCGAATTCAAAATGTTCGTGTGTCAAGTCTAACCTACTAATCAAAGATGCTCATAGAACTTAATTATACCAAACTAATGCAGTGCCTAGTTAATCTAGCCGACCACATTAATCTAGCATAACCTTTTCTATGGCTACCTTCATCGTCATGTCAATTGAATTACAACTTACCTCAATATAGTACTCCCTGCTAACACGGCTTACTGCACTATTGGAAGGGGCTACACATAATTCAACCGTTGGCATAAGAGAAGAAAAATTCAACAGATTGGTTTTTCTTTATAGCTTGAAATAAATCTTAATTAAATTAAGAATGAGGGATTTTTAGAAAAAGTTGTATCTCATCAGAAGGTTTGGATTGGTCGATGTGATTCCTACATCTATGTTCTCTAAAGGTATATAGATACACATATTGTCCTAGGATGAACATACGACCTAACTTTATCATTAATTACATTAATTAATTATTGGGTTTTTCAAAATAATTATAGGACCTCAACTAGCATAAACCAATCAAATAATGTTGAGGTACTAGTAATTAAGTTGAAGTATAATCAATATTATATGTGTTAGAAATCTAAAATAATTTTTTTTTCTTTTTTATTTTCAGTGAACCGGTTCGGCCGACCGGTCTGACCGGTTCACACCGAAACTGTCCGGTTCTGACCGGTCCACTTGGCCGAAATCAGTGGGTCGGGTCAGTCAGATCGTGAACCGGTCTGACCAACCCGAATCCACGTCGATTCGGTCAGTTAGATGGAATAGAACCATCGAAGCGGCCGGGTCGACCGATTCAATCCGAACAAAATTAAAAATGACAATTTTAATTAAATATCAGATCCGGTTTTCCAATTTTAAAACAATTTCAAAGCTGGAAAAAATCTAACCAATATTTCAAAAATATTTTAAACTTTCGAAAATTCCCAATTAAATAATACAACAATCACAATTTTAATAAATTGAACATGCATTAAAATTAAGCATAGCACATTAGAACGCAATTAATTGCGCAACGAGTTCTGATACCACTGTTGAAAATCGGGCACGTGTACGCAGCGGAAAAAATATATATATAAAAACAACATGCATATTAATTTGATAATTAAAAACATATAGCATGCTCGTAATGAAACGCAATATACATACAAATATTTTCATGAAAAATGATCAAGTAAAACATACAAAATCAATTTCATGAAAAACATATAACGAGCAATTAAATCTAATTAAATTAAACCTTATATCTAACGGATCCGAAAAAATACCTCTTGCAGCGTGAGGCGAACTATCGGATTAAAGCAAACTACCACGGAAACCAATATGTGCAGTCAGGAGGAGCGCAGCGGCGGCGCCAAAGATTCACATGTTGTCTTCGGGCGCGTGAAGGCGCGTGCGGCGGTGATTCGGCAGCGGCTTCTCGGCAATTCGACTCCTTGGTGTTCCTCTTCTGGGATTTCACTGTTGGGAATTGGGCACGTGGGAAAACAATTTTTTTTACAGTAAATAAACAATTTAATTCACATAACCACATGCTTGATTCGTATTAAACAATTGATTGCGTACCCGCGATAATTTAAAACAACAACATGCATATAATTAATTCGATAATAAATCAATTAGCATGCTCGCAGTAAATCATGAATTTCACATAAATAATTACATATTGCAATTCACGAAAAACAAACTGCGAATACAAACATATAATTTAATCTAATTAAATTAATACCTAATTAAAAACAGATCCGAAAAATACCTCTCGAAGCGTGAGGCAAGCACTCGAATCGAAGCAAACTGCCACAGAAACCAATCTATGTAGTCAGGAGCAGCGCAGTGAAGCGGCGGCGGCGGACGCCCTTGTAGCGGCGGCGCGTGTGGATCACGCGCTGTCTTCGGGCGGCGCGTGAGGGCGCGTGCGGCGTCTGCTCGGCGGATGCTTCTCGACGAGTTGACTCCTTGATTTTCCTCCTCTCGGATTTCGGATTTCACCTCGTACACCGAGATCAACTAACTATGTGGCACTAGACACGTAAAAGTCAGAAAAAACGGAAGAAAAAGAAAAAAGGAAAATACTACCAATAGTATAACAGCGCGTGAGGCCAACTCCGGCGACGGCGGCGACAATCGGCGGCGGTGGCGGAGATGGGGAGAACGGCCGAGTGTGTGAGAGAGAGCGGCTAGGGTTTTTCTAGTGTGTTGTGTGTTGTGCAAGACTTATAAATCATGTATTTATAGTGTCTTGTATAAAAGCCCTAACGGGCTTAAGTTGGACCGGGCCCAACAGCTTAAGTTCGTTAGTTCTTTACTCGCTCATTTCTCACAACTCAATGATCGGAAAATTGTAATGATTACATTTTCGAAATCATTGTAACGTACTCATCATTACAAGTGTCAATTCTCGATTTCCAATTTCTAAAAGTGGAAACCCTAATTCAGTGAACTTTCTAAATTTGGAAACTTCCCAATTTAGAAAGTTCACTAAGATGTTCGCCTAGTCTTTTCCTTTTCTTATTCTCATTCATAATTCCAAATTACGAATGTTGGACTTAATCATATTGACTTCCAATCATGCAAAGATTAAACATTTTTATCTTTGACCTTTTATTCAAAGATCTCGAGTGCACGAGCAGTGTGACCATCGATGGTTCAGGTGTAAGCTAGTCGTGGGTCCTCAACCCTTTGTGGTCTAAACTCATCCCTTAGAGTTACGATTAAGATAAAGCTCGTTTCAACTTAATCACCCAGCAAATCAAGATTGGCGTCTAGCAACTACGCGTCATGATTCTCTAGATACAAATGAAGTGCCTGCAAGAACTTTTTGATATAGTTAACGTACAATACGATCCCTTCGATTCATATGTCCCGATTGAACTAGAGGCATTGGTTCATCGAGACCTCCTTAGTAGTTCAATGACTATGCGATCGTTCTAAGTGTTGTAATCGGTACGTGCATGACTTAGAGAATTGAAGTCTCTAATCATCACTTAATCAGCTATGGCCAGAGACTTAGAGAGACAAACGATGAGAACACACAGGACATCCAAGACTATTCTAGCGATCGAATCCCCGACTACAATGCACAAACCTCCCACTTGATTTCAGACTGCACGAACATTGGCCCTTGGGGCGGTCCTCGGTGGAACTCAGGGACAGGTCATGATAAAGCTGATCCTCTAGTGAAGTCACGGTGATGTCTAGGTCATAAGGACTAATGGTGTACAACTATACCATAGATATCTGTACTCGATAATTGGGAACACTTAGAGATTTCTAGGGTGAGGGAGTTCAGTGAACTCGTCAACTTACGAGTACTTACATATGAATGCCGATATCACAATACCGTTTACTTATGAGACGCAGTACACATACATTAAGTGCTAGTCTCTTAATGGGAAAGGCCGATATTCTGATTGGTGGCGTAACCCTTCGACTAGGAACACGTTTAACAACTATAATACTTAAGTACATATCTCACGATCCTAAAAGATCAATTACATGTACATGTAATAACTGTAAGGACTATATCTATGTTTGAACAAGGGACAAAGATATAGAATGCCAAGTCGTTTTATCATTAATACGAAAAAGAATTATTTATTACAAAAATAAATGGAAAGACCACAACGACAAATTGGCTTGTTGGTCACTTACTCTAACAATTTCAACAAATAGGATGAGCCAGATTCTTTTATTAGCACTTAATAACACTACGAAATTAAATTTCAAGTTATGTTGTTATATATATAGTACTTTTGGAATTTTGAAAGTTTTTTGCTACCAACATGAATTTGTACTTGCTTGCAACTATAATGGGTTGTTAATTTGACACCATGAACAATACAAAAAACTTACATGAAAAGAATGGCAATGAAATATTCCATAACTTTATATCAAAAGAGTAATGAATCAAAATAGTCTTTTTAATTTAAATAAAAATAAAATAATAACTTATTACACTAAGAATTAAAAATACATGGTTAAGAAAAATATAATCATATGTTTGTTTCTTTAATTTTTTTTTAATTCAAAGGGCTAGTTGTTGATTTTAATAGTTATAAATATATATTGAATTTAAAATGTTGGATCTTGTTTTGCATTGCAAAATGTGATTCTTAAATTGTCAATACATTAACAAACTTTAAATATATAACATATCAACAATCAATAAATAATTAAAATTGCAGCTGATAATAGAAATGAGAGATGTGAGATAAAGAAACGATAGTGACGATGAGATTTGAACTGACCGGCTCAGTCTCCAAACTATCCAGTGTCTCCTTTT
>NW_012193564.1:212493-229547 GCF_000504015.1 Erythranthe guttata | reverse complement strand
TTGTTGATGCGTATCAAGTCCTAGTATTGTAGTTCGTGTTTTAAAGAATGTTGTTGCGAATGCACTTTTGCGTATGTTTTTTTACATGTACGTTTGTGCATGTCCATTTGAGCAATTGTGCTTGTGCATGTTTGTTGATTTGTATTAATGTCCCAGGATTGTAGTTTGTGTATTCATGATCCTGTTTGCGAATGCACTTTTGCGTGAGTACTTTTGTGCATGCTTTTGTACTCTTACTTATGTTCGTATCTTTCTAGCGAGAGTTTTTGTGCACGTTTCTTGATGCACATTCATGTCATCGAACTGTAGTACGTATTTTCATGATCGCTTTTGGAATCCAATTTTGACCATGTTCGAGTCCGAATTTGGATTTTTGCCGTTATACAGGAATTGTAGCCAACTGAAATAGCTTTCTAATGCCGCCGGAATCAGTCGATTAGGAGTCCGGATGAGAAAGTTATGCTCGACTTCGTGGACGTACACTACCAAAGTTGTTGAGGGATTCTCTTTTCTAATTTGATTTTATTTTCCTAATTGCAAATCTTTTTTTACTCTTTGATCATTTTTGCTTCCTGGACACCTAATTTTTGATTTGTACCTATAAGATACCAAATCCACAAATTCAAACAAAAATATAAATTAATCCAAAAAAATAATCCACGCAAACGTAAACGTAGAGTTTTATTTCTACACTCCACCGTACCTATTGATACGAACCCCATAGAACTTGTTACGAGACCCTAATAACTTACGCGGAAGCAAGATCGAAAACATCCAAAAACAAGGATTCAAAGGGTTGAACCGCGACCCGTTGCATATAAAGAGGCAAGAACCTTGGTATGTGAAGACGCCACAATCGATTGCGAAAGATCGATTGATAAGTCGGGGTGAACAAACGGAATCCACCAATATGTTCGAAAAGTTCTTAAAGAACCAAAGAGAATATTCTCAATTAAATCATCAAAATTCGTCCTATCAAATAAGCCAAATTGGCAACCTATTTATAAGGTCTAAAAAGACTCCTTTTTCACAAGGAAAATGACTCCTACCTAAACTATAATAAGGTAACTTGTAAATAAGTAAATCATAACCACAAAAGACTCTAAAATAATAAAAACATAATAAATACTAAATTAAAAACGTGAATAAGTAAATTAAATAACTTGATCTTCAAGTCGACTTCTCGATCACCCTTCTTAACTCGCGACATTGGGCTGTGCACGTGCATGCAATTAAAGCTCAATTTCGACACTATTCTACTTCGACTATCTTTTCGCTCAAAACATGAAAGTTGTAGATCTTTCAGTTAGCTTTGGGAATCAATTTGAATCATCTTAATTGTACTTCATATGGGAGAGTTATATTTCGAATGTAAACTCTGCCACAATAGGCGAGAATCTCGGATGCATGGAATTCGACTTGTCCAACGAATTCTTCTCTTCCTTTTCTTCTAATTCCAAACCACGGACTCTTCAAAGGCCTGATTCAAGCCTTTATTCTTCAATCCCAACACGAATGGCTCCTTTAATCTCACTCTCTTTCTCTTCTTCCAATTCTTTGTCTTGGAGCTTGTGCCGATCGTATCATTCTCCCCCTCTTTAAAAGGATTCGTCCTCGAATCCGGACAAATATCACAAGGAGTGTAAACAAGATCGATCTCTCTCTTTGTTATCGAACTTACACATCTCTGCACCACATCGCATAACACACCATCTTGCAGCCATTGAAATGTGTACGAACATGGATATTTTTTAGCTCGAATTCCCAATGCGTCCAACCTCTGTATAGAGAATGGATGAAGCATCTCTCTATGCACCGCCATCTCATCAACATTCACACTGAGAGTGTGCACTTTGGTCAGCTCTGCATTAACTTCGATGCATGGCTGCATCATATCATTCTCCACCTCTTCAAAAGGATTCGTCCTCTAATCCGAACCTTTTTTTTCTTCAAGTGGTGGCGCGGGTTTGCAATATTCTTCCCCTTGGACTCGACCTCAACATCCTCATTTAACTTTTCCTCAATCAGCGGTTTATCACTTGCTAAATCGGCTACAATGTTCTGATTCTCAAATGCTTGACGAGTATCTTCCTTTCGAAGTGACGAGAAAGAATCACCATTTCTCTTCAATTTCTCGTAGTCCGACCGCAAATTCATGAATGGGTTATCCAAACAATCTGAAGCGACATGACCAAAACCCAAACACCAAAAACATTTAGTATCATGAATTGAACGAGATTGAGAAGAATAATAACCTCTTTCTTTAGTCTCATATGGAGGATCGAACGTGGCCTCTCTCGGTATTGATTCCATATCTCGGTTTGATGAAGAGCTCCACCGTGATTTTCGACTCGGCAATCTCCTTTCTTTTAACTCAGTAGCATAGGATGAATGAACTGAGTACTTACTTGATCTAGGATAATCATCTAACTCTCGCTCGTAATCATCGGAATGACCTCGTCTTGGTCGATCGAACTGAGCCCCTCGTCGCAAATAAACATCTCTTGGTGTTGCAGCAGTCACACCATATCTTACATTACCATAAACTTCCTTATCACGATGAGGTAGAACCGGTTGGTGAACATCACGTCGTAGGTATGGCCCTCGAACATGTTGATCTTTATTTAGTTCCTTTAGTTGGGTAATAATTCCTTCCATCTGATCTTGGAGTTCTTGGAAGCGTTTATCCATTGGCGACATCCTACGCTGCTCAATTCTTTCTCCGTAATAACCAGCCTTCTCGGACATGATCAAAGTAATTTTTTTTATTTTTTTTTTTTTTAACGACACTAACAAAACCTAACTTAGACTCTAACAAACTAAAAAAAAAAATAACTAAAATACGAATTTGATTTTTTTGTTTTGACAAAAACAAACCCTAACTTGTCTGGAGAAAATCTAAATAAAAAAAGAAAAATTCGAATTTTTCGTATTTGTTTTTTTTTTTTGACGAAGACTCTAAATAACACAACTCAAGAATAGATGAGATATACTAGAAGACACAACAAAAAATAAAGATAGTTGAAACCTGTTTTGGATGTTGGCTCTGGTTACCAACTGATACGAACCCCGTAGAACTTGTTACGAGACCCTAATACCTTACGCGGAAGCAAGATCGAAAACATCCAAAAACAAAGATTCAAAGGGTGGAACCGCGACCCGTTGCCTATAAAGAGGCAAGAACCTTGGTATGTGAAGACGCCACAATCGATTGCGAAAGATCGATTGATAAGTCGGGGTGAACAAACGGAATCCACCGATATGTTCGAAAAGTTCTTAAAGAACCAAAGAGAATATTCTCAATTAAATCATCAAAATTCGTCCTATCAAATAAGCCAAATTGGCAACCTATTTATAAGGTCTAAAAAGACTCCTTTTTCACAAGGAAAATGACTCCTACCTAAACTATAATAAGGTAACTTGTAAATAAGTAAATCATAACCATAAAATACTCTAAAATAATAAAAACATAATAAATACTAAATTAAAAACGTGAATAAGTAAATTAAATAACTTGATCTTCAAGTCGACTTCTCGATCACCCTTCTTAACTCGCGACATTGGGCTGTGCACGTGCATGCAATTAAAGCTCAATTTCGACACTATTCTACTTCGAATATCTCTTCGCTCAAAACATGAAAGTTGTAGATCTTTCAGTTAGCTTTGGGAATCAATTTGAATCATCTTAATTGTACTTCATATGGGAGAGTTATATTTCGAATGTAAACTCTGCCACAATAGGCGAGAATCTCGGATGCATGGAATTCGACTTGTCCAACGAATTCTTCTCTTCCTTTCCTTCCAATTCCAAACCACGGACTCTTCAAAGGCCTGATTCAAGCCTTTATTCTTCAATCCCAACACGAACGGCTCCATTAATCTCACTCTCTTTCTCTTCTTCCAATTCTTTGTCTTGGAGCTTGTGCGATCGTATCATTCTCCCCCTCTTTAAAAAAATTCTTCATCGAATCCGGACAAATATCACAAGGAGTGTAAACAAGATCGATCTCTCTCTTTGGTATCGAACTTACACATCTCTGCACCACATCGCATAAAACACCATCTTGCAGCCATTGAAATGTGTACGAACATGGATATTTTGTAGCTCGAATTCCCAATGCGTCCAACCTCTGTATAGAGAATGGATGAAGCATCTCTCTATGCACCGCCATCTCATCAACATTCACAATGAGAGTGTGCACTTTGGTCAGCTCGGCATTAACTTCGATGCATGGCTGCATCATATCACCTATTTTATCTAGTGTTTTTGCTGTTGTTTGTTGATGCGTATTAAAGTCCTAGTATTGTAGTTCGTGTTTTTAAGAACGTTGTTGCGAATGCACTTTTGCACATGTTTTTTTACATGTACGCTTGTGCATGTCCATTTGAGCGAGTGTGCTTGTGCATGTTTGTTTATTTGTATTAATGTCCAAGGATTGTAGTTTGTGTTTTCATGATCCTTTTTGCGAATGCACTTTTGCGTGAGTACTTCTGTGCATGCTTTTGTACTCTTACTTATGTTCGTATCTTTCTAGCGAGAGTTTTTGTGCACGTTTCTTGATGCGCATTCATGTCATCGAACTGTAGTACGTATTTACATGATCGCTTTTGGAATCCAATTTTGACCATGTTCGAGTCCGAATTTGGATTTTTGCCGTTAGACAGGAAATGTTGCCACCTGAAATAGCTTACTAATGCCGCCAGAACCAGTTGATTTGGAGTCCGGATGAGAAAGTTATGCTCGACTTCGTGGACGTACACTACCAAAGATATTGAGGGATTCTCTCTTCTAATTTGATTTTATTTTCCTAATTGCAACTCTTTTCTTACTCTTTGATCATTTTTTCTTCCTAGACACCTAATTTTCGATTTGTACCTATAAGATACCAAATCCACAAATTCAAACAAAAATATAAATTAATCCAAAAAAATAATCCACGCAAACGTAAACGTAGAGTTTTATTTCTACACTCCACCGTACCTATTTTATCTAGTGTTTTTGCTGTTGTTTGTTGATGCGTATTAAAGTCCTAGTATTGTAGTTCGTGTTTTAAGAACGTTGTTGCGAATGCACTTTTGCGCATGTTTTTTTACATTTACGGTTGTGCATGTCCATTTGAGCGAGTGTGCTTGTGCATGTTTGTTGATTTGTATTAATGTCCTAGGATTGTAGTTTGTGTTTTCATGATCCTTTTTGCGAATGCACTTTCGCGTGAGTACTTTTGTGCATGCTTTTGTACTCTTACTTATGTGCGTATCTTTCTAGCGAGAGTTTTTGTGCACGTTTCTTGATGCGAATTCATGTCCTGGAACTGTACTACATATTTTCATGATCGCTTTTGGAATCAAATTTTGACCATGTTCGAGTCCGAATTTGGATTTTTGCGTTAGACAGGAATTGTAGCCAGCTGAAATAGCTTTCTAATGCCGCCGGAACAAGTTGATTTGGATTCCGGATGAGAAAGTTATGCTCGACTTCGTGGACGTACACTACCAAAGATGTTGAGGGATTCTCTCTTCTAATTTTATTTTACTTTCCTAATTGCAACTATTTTCTTACTCTTTGATCATTTTTGCTTCCTGGACACCTAATTTTCGATTTGTACCTATAAGATACCAAATCAACAAATTCAAAAAGAAATATAAATTAATCAAAAAAAAAAAATCTACGCAAACGTAAACGTAGAGTTTTATTTCTACACTCCACCGTATCTTTTTTATCTAGTGTTTGTGCTGTTGTTTGTTGATGCGTATTAAAGTCCTAGTATTGTGGTTCGTGTTTTTAAGAACGTTGTTGCGAATGCACTTTTGCGCAAGTTTTTTTACATGTACGTTTGTGCATGTCCATTTGAGCGATTGTGTTGTGCATGTTTGTTGATTTGTATTAATGTCCTAGGATTGTAGTTTGTGTTTTCATGATCCTTTTTGCGAATGCACTTTTGTGACACCCCCTAGATATCGTATAGCAAACCGAGAGGGTTTGCCATGCACGGAAGCTTAAAAGGTATTATATAAGTATTGAGATATATGGGTAGACTCCAATGATTAGCGAACCGATATATAACACGTGAGCCAAGGCTAAAAAGAAAACGGGGTCGATTTCGGAAGAATTTTCGGCGAATGATTTAGTGGGATGGAGAAACATATATCTAACTACTCGATAAATCCTTAATATAGACTATAAGTGGTGTCACCTTGATAAAACATAGTAATAAAAGAGTTTAGAGTCCATAATAAAAACAACATGTTCGTTCTACAAAAGTGGACCATAGTTTAACAAAAAGGGGCCCATAATCGGAGGAGTTAGCCTCCTTTACCACGGATAATAATACACATGGGCTACTACGGAAATAGTAATTGTCCTAAGGACAATATACACAAAAGACAACACTACAAGCATTATGAGTAGATCCTCCATACGAGCCAAAAACCCGGAGTCGGCTTCTCGAACCGTCGACTAGTTCAATCCGGTGGAGTGAGTAGTACTAATACCTGCAAACGGAGAATATCTATATTAGCTAACAAAGCTCAGTAAGGATCTCGAAAGATATCGAGACTTCAAAATATAGTCGTATTACATATATTATACATATAACCACACAAATGAAAAGAAGTTAAATATAGCGCATATTTCTAGCATTCAAAATTCGTGGACGTAAGAAAGCTTTTTCAGTTGATCGGATCCGATGAGAAATTAACTCTGTTACTTAGAAAATAAGAAGATTATTCTGTGCCCGTTTTCGGTGGAATCAAACCACCCAACTGTAGTATCTATGGTTGGAATACCGGCCCCCCGTATCCTTTCTCATCCTTTCTAAGTAATTCATTAATCTCCCCAATTTATTTTATTTAATTACAAAATGGCACAGCCGAAATATTTAGAATTCCGGTTGAGTTCATAAAAGTATCAATATTCCACAATGACCCATAAGAAATTTATAACACCACAAGACATCACAAATATCAATCAAGTGACAAACAACCACATAACACACAAGAATTAACCATCCTCACACATCGAAATATGCATTCGTGAATGTTCACCCACATATAACCAAAATTCCAAACAAGACTAATAAAGATCCATTTAATTCCTATATTTTCCTTAAAATACTAAATCCCAAAATTTCTTTGCTAACACATCAACTTAAAAGAGTTCGGGTATTCAGCACAATACCCCTAAATTTCTGGAAATTACAATTTGACCCCAACAGTTTCAAAACTCACACATGCAATTAAGCCAAAAGTTCCTAATTCAGATCTTCATGAAATCAACCCTTAATCTATCTGAAGTTTCATTAAATGCAGAAAAAATCCTGTTAAAAGTTATTTTATGCATATTTTTCGAATTTACATTTTCCACCCTAGACTCTCTAGATCTATACATGCATGACTCTTAGAAATTCCCAAAAATCCTTTTTCTTATAAAACTTTTTAGAAACTGAAATTGTCTTTCACTAAGTGCTGAAAAACAGATTTGGAAAACTACTAAAATTTAATTTCTCAAAAATTGCAGATTTGCCCCAAAAAGCTTTCGGATTACACATGCATCCATACTAAAATTTCAAATTCCATTTCTTCATAAACAACCTTCAAAAGTCCGAAATCTTTGTTCAATATATGCAGAAGAATGCAACTAAAAACTTGAGTTATGCAACAAATTCGAAAATTCCATTTTTCACCCCAAAACCTTTAGATCCATACATGCAAGACCACTAGAAGTTTCGAAAAATACTTTTTCTTGCAAAAGTTTCCTCAATCTGGAATTTCCGTTCCATAAATGCTAAAAACCAGTTTTGAAGACTCATATGAGTCTGACTTCTCACAAATTACAGATCTGGCCCAAAAGTATGCATATTTACACATGCAACCACAAAACTTTCCAAAATTCAATTTTCTTCACCATTTCCGAAATAACTGAAATTTCTTGAAAGCTATTAACTCAAATCTACCATTTCAGACCTCTGATCATACATGCAATAACATAAATCATGAGAATTAACAAAAAGGAACCATTAAGTGCAAGAAAGAACATAAAACAAGAATTAGGGGTGTCTTTTAATTAATTTCAAAATTTTCTGTTCTTGATACTTTGATACCTCCATTTGCAGCAAGGATTTCGATTCCTTACCTCAAAAATAGAAAGGAATGAAAGCTAGCTGAAAAGGGGAAGGTTCTAAGGAACCTTCAAAGAAAAGCCGAAAGTTAGAAGAAGAAAGGAACGAAGAAGAAAGAAGGGGGTTGGAGAACTTGGAATGGCAGCTTCTTACCTCTTCAAGTTTGGAGATTCAACCAAGCTACTTTGATATGAAAGGACACGGTATAGATTTCAAGATGAGAGGTGTTTTCACTAGTGAAAGGACACCATGTATTTATAGTGTTCTTGGAGTATTCTAGGGCAAGGGTGAGATAGGGAATTCTCATCTTGGCTTGATAAAAATCTTGTTGGTTTAGGGGGGTTTCGAGCTTGATGGAGCTGGTGACAATGGTGGTTTGAGGAGGAAGAAATTTAAGGGAGAGAGAGGGAGAGTGATGCAGCCGAAATGAGAGGGAGAGAGAGAGACCTTTGGCCTTCTAATAGGCATGGTTGAGGTTGAGTGTGAGAATGGCACTAGTAGGGATTAGGCTAGGCTTAGGATAATCATGTGTTTATTTTATAATTATTAATTAATCCTCCTCTAAATACACACACATATACGGCACATATACATACATATATATCATGTATTATGATATTTATACTAAGTCCTAGCATGCATGTATAATTTACCCGTAAACACATAGGCATATAAGGTCACGTATAAAATTCAATATCTAATAATTCGGCACATAATAATCCACGTATAGCCCTATTATTAGCAACATTTAGTATTTACGCGACTAGAGATTTATGATTTAGAATTTATCGTGTTTTGAAAACGTGGGGTGTTACAATCTTCCCCCCTTAAAAAATTTTGTCCCCAAAATTTGTTACCTGTCCCGAATAATTCGGGATAGAGACTTTTCATTTCTGACTCGCGTTCCCATGTAGCTTCTTCGGGGGTATGGTTGTGCCACTGTACTTTGACTAGGTGTATCTCGCGGTTTCGAAGTGTCTTGGTTTTGGAGTCGAGAATTCGGAGGGGTTTTTCTTCATAGGAAAGGTTTGGATTTAGCTCAATAGGTTCGGTTTTGAGGACGTGTTTGGGGCTGAAAATGTATTTGCGAAGCATGGAGACGTGGAATACGTTATGGATTCTGGATAGATTAGGTGGAAGTGCTAGACGGTAAGCGCGACTGCCTATTCTTTCGAGTATTTCGAACGGTCCGATATATCGCGGAGATAGTTTGCCTCGGTTCCCGAATCGCAAAATTCCTTTAAAAGGGGCTATTTTTAGGAATACCAATCCTCCGACTTTGAATTCCAAATCTCGCCTCCTATTATTAGCGTAACTTTGTTGTCGGTTTTGGGCAACTCGCATATTTTCTTGGATGTCTCGAACTAGGTTCACCGTTTGTTGAACTAGGTCGGGCCCGAGAAGTTTTCTCTCTCCAACTTCATCCCAGTAAAGGGGAGATCGGCACTTGCGTCCGTACAGTGCTTCGTATGGTGCCATTCCGATTGATGATTGGAAACTATTATTATACGCAAATTCGATCAACGGTAGCCGAGATTCCAAGTTGCCTCCAAAGTCGAGTATACAGGCTCGAAGTAGGTCCTCTAGGGTTTTGATCGTACGTTCCGATTGGCCGTCGGTTTGGGGATGAAAGGCAGTGCTGAACGATAATTTGGTTCCAAGAGTTTCTTGCAAAATCTTCCAGAACTTTGAGGTGAACCGTGGGTCTCGATCCGAAATAATAGCCGTCGGAATTCCATGGAGTCGGACGATTTCTCGCATGTAGAGTTCTGCGAGTTTATCTAGGCTAAACGTCTTGCGGATTGGAAGAAAATGGGCCGATTTGGTTAGCCGGTCGATGATTACCCAAATTGAGTTGGATCCGCGCTGGGTCCTTGGGAATCCTTGAACAAAGTCCATCGTTATCACTTCCCATTTCCATTCGGGAATTTGATTTGGTTGAAGTAATCCTCCGGGTCGTTGGTGTTCCGTCTTGATTTGTTGGCAGGTGAGGCATTGGGCAACGAATCGAGCTATATCTTTCTTCATTCCCGGCCACCAGTATAGTTTCTTCAAGTCTTGGTACATTTTGGTTGATCCGGGATGACATGTATATGTGGTCTGATGTGCCTCGGCTAAAATGAGTCGTTTAATTTCAGCATCGTCGGGAATGCAAGTGCGGTTTTGGAATAGGAGATATCCTTCTTTGGAAATTCGGAAATTAGGGTTTGCTTCGAGGTTTGTGCGAATTTTCTGAAGTTGGGGGTCTTGATCCTGAGCTGTCCTCACGCGGTCTCGGAAATCTGATTCAACCACTAGGGCGTTCATCGATTTTCGACTAAGGGCATCTGCCACAACATTCGCCTTCCCGGGATGGTATAGGAATTCGCAGTCATAATCTTTAACCAGATCGAGCCATCTTCGCTGCCTCATGTTTAATTCCTTTTGAGTGAAGAAATACTTCAGGCTTTTGTGATCGGTGTAAACGGTGCACTTATCGCCGTATAGGTAGTGACGCCAGATTTTAAGTGCAAAGACTACTGCTGCGAGCTCTAGATCGTGAGATGGGTAGTTCTTCTCGTATTCCTTGAGTTGGCGGGACGCGTAAGCTATCACTTTTCCGTTTCGCACAAGTACAACACCTAATCCGAGTTTGGATGCGTCGCTATAAATCACAAACCCTCCGGATCCATCTGGTAGTGAAAGAATTGGAGCGGTGGTCAAACGCTTCTTTAGTTCTTGGAAGCTAGCCTCGCGGTCTGGGGTCCATCGGTAAGTGACTCCTTTCTTCGTGAGTTGAGTGAGGGGTGATGCGATTTTTGAAAAATCTTGAACGAATTTGCGATAGTATCCGGCTAAGCCAAGGAAACTTCGTATCTCCCTTACATTCTTTTGAGTGGGCCAGGTTGAGATTGCTTCTATTTTGCCGGGGTCGACGGAGAGTCCTTCGGCAGAGATGATGTGGCCAAGGAAAGTGACTCGGGATAGCCAAAATTCACATTTATTGAACTTGGCGTAGAGTTGATGTTCTCGGAGTGTTTGGAGTACTATTCGTAATTGGGAGGCATGTTCTTCTTGGGTTTTGGAGTATATAAGAATATCATCGATAAAGACGATGACAAACTTGTCGAGGTACTGATGAAAAACTCGGTTCATAAGATCCATAAAAGCGGCGGGGGCGTTGGTCAATCCAAACGGCATTACTACGAATTCGTAGTGGCCGTATCGAGTTCGGAAAGCAGTCTTAGGAATATCAGCTTCTTTGACTTTAAGCTGGTGGTAACCTGACTGGAGGTCGATTTTGGAGAAGACGGATGACCCTTGGAGTTGGTCAAAGAGATCGTCGATGCGGGGTAGAGGATATTTATTCTTTATGGTCACCTTATTTAGTTCTCGATAGTCGATGCAAAGGCGGAAAGATCCGTCTTTCTTCTTAACGAATAGTACCGGGGCTCCCAATGGAGAGTGACTGGGGCGGATGTAACCCTTATCGAGTAATTCTTGAACTTGATTTTTCAATTCTTTGAGTTCCACAGGAGCCATGCGGTATGGAGCCTTTGAGATTGGTTCCGTTCCCGGAATAAGATGTATTTCGAATTCGATTTCGCGATCGGGCGGTAGCCTGGGTAGGTCATCGGGGAAGACGTCGGGAAATTCTTGAACAACGGGAAGTTCGGACATCACCGGTTGAGGTTTTGGGCTCGTCTCCAGAAGATCGACTAGGTAGCCGATATGTCCCTTGTTGATGAGTTTGGTGGCTTTGATTGCGGATATTATGGGAATTGGAGTCTCGGTGTCGCTTCGAAACTCTAAGAGGGCGTGATTTGGGAGAGAAAAGCTTACAGTTTTTAGGGCGCAGTTGATTTGGGCCTTGAACTTGGTCAACCAATCCATTCCCATTATGAGGTCAAAGTTCTCGATTGCTAAGACGATGAGATCGAACCTCATGGGTTGGGATTGAATTCGAATAGGCCAATCCTTCACTATTTTGTCAGTGATCATTTCTTCGCCCGAGGGCATAGAGATGCGATATCCGTGGCTTACTTGAGTTGGTATCAGTCCAAGACGTACGCACACATTGGAGGAAATAAAGGAGTGTGTAGAACCAGAATCAATCAAAGCATACACGGGTTCTCCAAGAATAAGGACGGTACCTGCGATCATCGTCGGATCTTGACGCACTTGTTCTCGGGTCATGGCAAACGCGCGGCCTGGGACTCGAGTTTGAGCGTTGGGGCAGTCTCTCGCCTTATGGCCGGGCCTTTTGCATCGAAAACACAACTCGATATCCTTTACGCAGATCCCAAAGTGAGCCTTTCCGCAGTTCGAGCAAGTTGGCTTGGTCGTCGGTGCTACTGGTTTAGAGTTTGGACTTTGGACCTTCTTTCCTCTGAATTTGTTGTTTCCAAAATTGGCCTTCTTCCATGGTCGTAGTGTGGGTGGCTGGGGTCGTTTCCCTTGCTGGATTTCATTTTCGTCTTGAGCAGCCGTTAGTGCCTTGTCCACCATTTGGCGAAAAGTAGTGGCGTCGGACATGCGGATGTCCCTTCGAATTTCGGGTTGTAAACCCCTTGTGAAGTGATTTTTCTTTTCCTCAACGTCCTTGGCGATGAATGGGGCGTACAAGCATCCTCGTTCAAATAGTCGAACGTATTCGGTCATGGTGAGATCCCCTTGGCGGACCTTGAATGACTCCCATGACAAGTTCTCGAGTTCAATACCTTCCTTAGCTCCCTCCCACCGGTTCCGGGCTTCGTTACGAAGTAAAAAGAGGGCACAGTGCACTCGTTCACGGTCATCCATTTGCATATAATCAAAGATTACTTCCAAGGATTTGACCCACTCTTCGGCTATGACCGGGTTGGGATCGCCGTGAAACTCAGAGGGTTTCATGCGAAGGAAACGCTCGTATAGACTTTGGGGATTTGGTGGAGGTGTAGGTGGGGGTTGTCGGCTTTGAAGGAGTTGTTGAATTTGATCGTGATGATTTTGCGCTTGCTCGCGGATAAGGTTGGAGAGACCGAGAATAACGTTAGCGGTGTCTGGGAGATTGTTCGTGGCGGCGGTGTTTCGTGATTGTCTTCCTGTCATGTCTTAGTGTGTGTCGCAATTATTTTAGATCAATAAAGAAATATAAAACACAAGTAAGCACATAATTACCGGACAGACCGAGTCTTCACGCTTCGAGGGTTCCGAATTCCGGTTTGGTGCTCGTATAAAGTTCCTACAAATTTTGCTCTGATACCATGTCTGTGACACCCCCTAGATATCGTATAGCAAACCGAGAGGGTTTGCCATGCACGGAAGCTTAAAAGGTATTATATAAGTATTGAGATATATGGGTAGACTCCAATGATTAGAGAACCGATATATAACACATGAGCCAAGGCTAAAAAGAAAACGGGGTCGATTTCGGAAGAATTTTCGGCGAATGATTTAGTGGGATGGAGAAACATAAATCTAACTACTCGATAAATCCTTAATATAGACTATAAGTGGTGTCACCTTGATAAAACATAGTAATAAAAGAGTTTAGAGTCCATAATCAAAACAACATGTTCGTTCTACAAAAGTGGACCATAGTTTAACAAAAAGGGGCCCATAATCGGAGGAGTTAGCCTCCTTTACCACGGGTAATAATACACATGGGCTACTACGGAAATAGTAATTGTCCTAAGGACAATATACACAAAAGACAACACTACAAGCATTATGAGTAGATCCTCCATACGAGCCGAAAACCCGGAGTCGGCTTCTCGAACCATCGACTAGTCCAATCTGGTGGAGTGAGTAGTACTAATACCTGCAAACGGAGAATATCTATATGAGCTAACAAAGCTCAGTAAGGATCTCGAAAGATATTGAGACTTCAAAATATAGTCGTATTACATATATTATACATATAACCACACAAATGAAAAGAAGTTAAATATAGCGCATATTTCTAGCATTCAAAATTCGTGGACGTAAGAAAGCTTTTTCAGTTTATCGGATCCGATGAGAACTTAACTCCGTTACTTAGAAAATAAGAAGATTATTCTGAGCCCGTTTTCGGTGGAATCAAACCACCCAACTGTAGTATCTATGGTTGGAATACCGGCCCCCCGTATCCTTTCTCATCCTTTCTAAGTAATTCATTAATCTCCCCAATTTATTTTATTTAATTACAAAATGGCACAGCCGAAATATTTAGAATTCCGGTTGAGTTCATAAAAGTATCAATATTCCACAATGACCCATAAGAAATTTATAACACCACAAAACATCACAAATATCAATCAAGTGACAAACAACCACATAACACACAAGAATTAACCATCCTCACACATCGAAATATGCATTCGTGAATGTTCACCCACATATAACCAAAATTCCTAACAAGACTAATAAAGATCCATTTAATTCCTATATTTTCCTTAAACTACTAAATCCCAAAATTTCTTTGCTAACACATCAACTTAAAAGAGTTCGGGTATTCAGCACAATACCCCTAAATTTCTGGAAATTACAATTTGACCCCAACAGTTTCAAAACTCACACATGCAATTAAGCCAAAAGTTCCTAATTCAGATCTTCATGAAATCAACCCTTAATCTATCTGAAGTTTCATTAAATGCAGAAAAAATCCTGTTAAAAGTTATTTTATGCATATTTTTCGAAATTACATTTTCCACCCTAGACTCTCTAGATCTATACATGCATGACTCTTAGAAATTCCCAAAAATCCTTTTTCTTATAAAACTTTTTAGAAACTGAAATTGTCTTTCACTAAGTGCTGAAAAACAGATTTGGAAAACTACTAAAATTTAATTTCTCAAAAATTGCAGATTTGCCCCAAAAAGCTTTCGGATTACACATGCATCCATACTAAAATTTCAAATTCCATTTCTTCATAAACAACCTTCAAAAGTCCGAAATCTTTGTTCAATATATGCAGAAGAATGCAACTAAAAACTTGAGTTATGCAACAAATTCGAAAATTCCATTTTTCACCCCAAAACCTTTAGATCCATACATGCAAGACCACTAGAAGTTTCGAAAAATACTTTTTCTTGCAAAAGTTTCCTAAATCTGGAATTTCTGTTCCATAAATGCTAAAAACCAGTTTTGAAGACTCATATGAGTCTGACTTCTCACAAATTACAGATCTGGCCCAAAAGTATGCATATTTACACATGCAACCACAAAACTTTCCAAAATTCAATTTTCTTCACCATTTCCGAAATAACTGAAATTTCTTGAAAGCTATTAACTCAAATCTACCATTTCAGACCTCTGATCATACATGCAATAACATAAATCATGAGAATTAACAAAAAAGGAACCATTAAGTGCAAGAAAGAACATAAAACAAGAATTAGGGGTGTCTTTTAATTAATTTCGAAATTTTCTGTTCTTGATACTTTGATACCTCCATTTGCAGCAAGGATTTCGATTCCTTACCTCAAAAATAGAAAGGAATGAAAGCTAGCTGAAAAGGGGAAGGTTCTAAGGAACCTTCAAAGAAAAGCCGAAAGTTAGAAGAAGAAAGGAACGAAGAAGAAAGAAGGGGGTTGGAGAACTTGGAATGGCAGCTTCTTACCTCTTCAAGTTTGGAGATTCAACCAAGCTACTTTGATATGAAATGACACGGTATAGATTTCAAGATGAGAGTTGTTTTCACTAGTGAAAGGACACCATGTATTTATAGTGTTCTTGGAGTATTCTAGGGCAAGGGTGAGATAGGGAATTCTCATCTTGGCTTGATAAAAATCTTGTTGGTTTAGGGGGGTTTCGAGCTTGATGGAGCTGGTGACAATGGTGGTTTGAGGAGGAAGAAATTTAAGGGAGAGAGAGGGAGAGTGATGCAGCCGAAATGAGAGAGAGAGAGAGAGACCTTTGGCCTTCTAATAGGCATGGTTGAGGTTTAGTGTGAGAATGGCACTAGTAGGGATTAGGCTAGGCTTAGGATAATCATGTGTTTATTTTATAATTATTAATTAATCCTCCTCTAAATACACACACATATACGGCACATATACATACATATATATCATGTATTATGATATTTATACTAAGTCCTAGCATGCATGTATAATTTACCCGTAAACACATAGGCATATAAGGTCACGTATAAAATTCGATATCTAATAATTCGGCACATAATAATCCACGTATAGCCCTATTATTAGCAACATTTAGTATTTACGCGACTAGAGATTTATGATTTAGAATTTATCGTGTTTTGAAAACGTGGGGTGTTACAACTTTTGCGTGAGTACTTCTGTGCATGCTTTTCTACTCTTACTTATGAGCGTATCTTTCTAGCGAGAGTTTTTGTGCACGTTTCTTGATGCGCATGCATGTCCTCGAACTGTATTACGTATTTTCATGATCGCTGTTGGAATCCAATTTTGACCATGTTCGAGTCCGAATTTGGATTTTTGCCATTAGACAGGAATTGTAGCCAGCTGAAATAGCTTTCTAATGCCGCCGGAACCAGTTGATTTGGAGTCCGGATGAGAAAGTTATGCTCGACTTCGTGGACGTACACTACCAAAGATGTTGAGGGATTCTCTCTTCTAATTTGATTTTATTTTCCTAATTGCAACTCTTTTCTTACTCTTTGATCATTTTTGGTTCCTGGACACCTAATTTTAGATTTGTACCTATAAGATACCAAATCCACAAATTCAAACAGAAATATAAATTAATCCAAAAAACTAATCCACGCAAACGTAAACGTAGAGTTTTATTTCTACACTCCACCGTACCTATTTTATCTAGTGTTTTTGCTGTTGTTTGTTGATGTGTATTAAAGTCCTAGTATTGTAGTTCGTGTTTTTAAGAACGTTGTTGCGAATGCACTTTTGCGCATGTTTTTTTACATGTACGCTTGTGCATGTCCATTTGAGCGAGTGTGCTTGTGCATGTTTGGTGATTTGTATTAATGTCCTAGGATTGTAGTTTGTGTTTGCA
>NW_012193564.1:159440-200803 GCF_000504015.1 Erythranthe guttata | reverse complement strand
TCGAGTCTGAATTTGGATTTTTGCCGTTAGACAGGAATTGTAGCCAGCTGCAATAGCTTTCTCATGCCGCCGGAACAAGTTGATTTGGAGTCCGGATGAGAAAGTTATGCTCGACATCGTGGACGTACACTACCAAAGATGTTGAGGGATTCTCTCTTCTAATTTGATTTTATTTTCCTAATTGCAACTCTTTTCTTACTCTTTAATCATTTTTGCTTCCTGGACACCTAATTTTTGATTTGTACCTATAAGATACCAAATCCACAAATTCAAATAGAAATATAAATTAATCCAAAAAAATAATCCACGCAAACGTAAACGTAGAGTTTTATTTCTACACTCCACCGTACCTTTTTTATCTAGTGTTTTTGATGTTGTTTGTTGATGCGTATTAAAGTCCTAGTATTGTAGTTCGTGTTGTTAAGAACGTTGTTGCGAATGCATTTTTGCGCATGTGTTTTTACATGTACGTTTGTGCATGTCCATTTGAGCGAGTGTGCTTGTGCATGTTTGTAGATTTGTATTAATGTCCTAGGATTGTAGTTTGTGTTTTCATGATCCTTTTTGCGAATGCACTTTTGCGTGAGTACTTTTGTGCATGCTTTTGTACTCTTACTTATGTGCGTATCTTTCTAGCGAGAGTTTTTGTGCACCTTTCTTGATGCGCATTCATGTCCTCGAACTGTAGTACGTATTTTCATGATCGCTTTTGGAATCCAATTTTGACGATGTTCGAGTCTGAATTTGGATTTTTACCGTTAGACAGGAATTGTTGCCAGCTGAAATAGCTTTCTAATGCCGCCGGAACCAGTTGATTTGGAGTTCGGATGAGAAAGTTATGCTCGACTTCGTGGACGTACACTACCAAAGATGTTTAGGGATTCTCTCTTCTAATTTGATTTTATTTTCTTAATTGCAACTCCTTTCTTACTCTTTGATCATTTTTGCTTCATGGACACCTAATTTTCGATTTGTACCTATAAGATACCAAATCCACAAATTCAAACAGAAATATAAATTAATACAAAAAAATAATCCACGCAAATGTAAACGTAGAGTTTTATTTCTACACTCCACCGTACCTTTTTTATCTAGTGTTTTTGCTGTTGTTTGTTGATGCGTATTAAAGTCCTAGTATTGTTGTTCGTGGTTTTAAGAACGTTGTTGCGAATGCACTTTTGCGCATGTTTTTTTACATGTACGTTTGTGCATATCCATTTGAGCGAGTGTGCTGCATGTTTGTTGATTTGTATTAATGTCCTAGGATTGTAGTTTGTGTTTTCATGATCCTTTTTGCGAATGCACTTTTGCGTGAGTACTTTTGTGCATAGTTTTGTACTTTTACTTATGTGCGTATCTTTTCTAGCGAGTGTTTTTGTGCATGTTTCTGGATGCGCATTCATGTACTCGAACTGTAGTACATATTTTCATGATCGCTTTTGGAATCCAATTTTGGCCATGTTCGAGACCAAATTTGGAAATTTGCCGTTAGAAAGAAATTGTAGCCAGCTGAAATAGATTTCTAATGCTGCCGGAACCACTTGATTTGGAGTCTCGATGAGAAAGTTATGCTCGACTTCGTGGACATACACTACCAAAGATGTTGAGGGATTCTCTCATCTAATTTGATTTTATTTTCCAAATTTTAACTCTTTGCTTACTCTTTGATCATTTTTACTTCATCGACACCTTGTTTTTGATTTGTACCTATAAGATACCAAATCCACTAATTAAAACAGAAATATAAATTAATCCGAAAAAAAATCCACGTAAACGTAAACGTAGAGTTTTATTTCCACACTCCACTATATCTTTTTTATCTAATGTTATTGCTGTTGTTTGTTGATCCGTATTAAAGTCCTAGTATTGAAGTTCGTGTTTTTATGAACGTTGTTGCGAATGCACTTTTGCGCATGTTTTTTTTCATGTACGTTTGTGCATGTCCATTTGAACTAGTGTGCTTGTGCATGTTTGTTGATTTGTATTAATGTCCTAGGATCGTAGTTTGTGTTTTCATGATCCTTTTTGCGAATGCACTTTTGCGTGAGTGCTTTTGTGCATGCTTTTGTACTTTTACTTATGTGCGTATCTTTTCTAGCAAGTGTTTTTGTGCATGTTTCTGGATGTGATTCATGTACTCGAACTGTAGTATATATTTTCATGATCGCTTTTGGAATCCAATTTTGATCATGTTCGAGACCGAATTTGGAATTTTGCCGTTACAAAGGAATTGTAGCCAGCTGAAATAGCTTTCTAATGTTGCCGGAACCAGTTTATTTGGAGTTTGGATGAGAAAGTTATGCTCGACTTCGTGGACTTACACAACCGAAGATGTTGAGGGATTCCCTCTTCTAATTTGATTCTACTTTCCAAATTTTAAGTTTTCGCTTACTCATTGTAAAGTCGTTTAAATCGCATAAAATTTTTGTTTTCCGCTGCGTACACGTGCCCGAAACCCAACAGTGGTATCAGAGCTCGTTGCGCAATTAATTGCGTTCGTTTTAATATGCTATGATTTGATGCATGTTCGATTTATTATTGTAGTGATTGTTGTATTATGTAATTGGGAGTTTTCGTAAGTTTAAAATATTTTTGAAATATTGTTTAGAATTTTTCCAGCTTTAAAATTGTTTAAAATTTGAAAATCGGATCTGAAATTATTTTTAAAACGTCGGTTTTTAATTGTTCGGATCGAACCGGTCGAACCGGCTGGGCCGAACCGAATCCACGTGGATTCGGGTCGGTCAGACTGGTTCTCGGTCCGACTGACCCGGCCCACTGATTTGGGTATATATATATATATATATATATATATATATATATATATATATATATATATATATATATATATATATATATATATATATATATATATATATATATATATATATATATATATATATATATATATATATATATATATATATATATATATATATATATATATATTTCTTATTTCAGATTTCTAAAATTAAACTTAAAACAAATTGATTTTAATTTTTGGAAAATTATTTTCAATTAATCCCAATTAGATAATTGGATCGACAATCATCTATTTTAGTAAATAGGTGTTAGATTAATTAATTAATTTAAATTGTTAAATTGATTTCAATTAATAGAACACATATATAATATTGATTATAGTTCAACTTAATTAGTAGTACCTCAACATTATTTGAATGATTTATGCTAGTTGAGGTTCTATAATTATTTTGAAAAACCCAATAATTAATTAATGTAATTAATTATATAATTAGGTCGTATGTTCCTCTTAGGACAATATGCGTTTCCATATACCTTTAGAGAACATAGATGTAGGAATCACATAGACCAATCCGAACCTTCTGATGAGATAAAAAATTTTAATAAAATCCCTCATTCTTAATTTAATTAAGAATCATTTCAAGCTATAAAGAAAAACCCAATCTGTTGAGTTATTTCTTTCCTTCTGCCAACGGTTGGATTATGTGTAGCCCTTTACTGTAGTGCAGTAAGCCGTGTTAGCGGGGAGTGCTATGGTAGAGTAAGTTGTAATTCAATTGACGTAGCGATGAAGGTAGCCATAGAAAAGGGTTATGTTGGATTAACGTGGTCGGCTAGATTAACTAGGGACTGCATTAGTTTGGCATAATCAAGTTCTATGAGCATCTTTGATTGGTAGGTTAGACTTGACACACGACGATTTTGATATTCGCGAGATTAACTTAGGTCATTATCAAGTGTGAGGAAAATTAATTTAGGGTCATGTTGTGGATATGATTGATTGTGATCTACCTTTGGGCAAACATAATCGGGCTAGATTAACTACGGGTTATATTTGTCTATTGGACCTAAAGCCCATTAAGAAAAATCAGTTTTCTCGTTTGTCTACTAGAGGGAAGTGGAACTCGATAAAATTAGTGGGAGAACAATTAAATAACATAAGTCCAAAAATTTAATTGTAACAATCATTTAACGCGAATCTCTAATAATCCTCTTCTCTATATGTCTCAGATAATAATGTCTAAGAATCCCATAATGTCAATCCTCGACAATAAACTCAATGGCCCTAATTACCAAGATTGGTTGCGTAGTCTTAAGCTTGTGCTAACCGTTGAGAGGCGTCTCTATGTTTTGAACGAGAGACTTCCCGCCACTATACCTGCCACAGCGACTGATGCTGAAAAGGAAACTTATGAAGTTTGGAAGAAAGATGACACTCATGCTAGGTGCTATATGATAGCCGCCCTGGAGCCCGCGCTTGCGAGGAAATATGAGTCTCACATGCATGCTTTGGATATAAAGGCTCATCTCGATAGCATGTATAGTGAGAATATTAGGGCATCGAGGTACGCTGCTACAAAGGAGTTGATCACGGCGAGACTGCGCGAAGGGACTTCGGTCCACGAGCACTGTCTCAAAATGATCACTCTCCTTGAAAAGCTAGTGAATCTTGATGTCACCCTCCCAGCCGAGCTCTCGTTGGATTTGATCCTGTTATCTCTCCCTAGTTCCTATGAATCGTTCATAGTGAACTTCAACATGAACAAACTAGATCCTCCCTTGGATGAGTTAATGAACATGTTGGTCAGCTTCGAGTGCACCATTAAGAAAGAGAAGTCTGATCTCATTGCTGCTACTTCTGGAAAGAAGAGTTCTTTCCAAAAGAAGAGAAAGGAAAGAGTTCCCTTCCCAAACAGCAAGTTCGAAGTGGGTGAAGGTAGTGGGGGCCCCAAAGCAAAGGTTGGCAAGCAAGTTGATGATGCTTGCCATCACTGTGGAAAGAATGGACATTGGCGCCGCAACTGCAAGGCTTACCTGAAGCAGAAAGGTTCTGAAAAGGGTACGTATTTCATTGACGTAAATTTGTCTGTCAACTCTTCTTCTTGGGTATTGGATACGGGCTGTGGCTCACATTTGTGCAATGATTTGCAGCTAATGACAAGAAGTCAAAGGCTTAGAGCGGGTGAGACCTACCTAAGGATGGGGAATGGAGCAAGAGTTGCTGCTGAAGCCATTGGCACAATTTACTTAAATGTTTTGGATTCTAGTTTTCCTATTGTTTTGAACGATTGTTTATTTGCTCCGTCCCTCATTAGAAACCTTATTTCTATTCCTGTATTAGATATTGAAGGTTTTACTTTTGTTTTTGGAAATTCGATTTGCATTATACAAAAGAATGAGAATTTAATTTGCAAAGGACGACTATTAAACAACTTGTATGAACTAAATCCAAATGAAATACCTATGTATGTTATATCAGCAAAACGTAAGGAGATAGATCAAAACCCCGCACAACTTTGGCACGCTAGATTAGGTCATGTCTCTTTAAGAAGGATGAACGATTTTGTCAGTGAAGGATTGTTCTCTTTCGAGGACGTGAAATCACTACAAACTTTTTAATCTTGCCTTAAAGGGAAAATGACCAAGTCACCCTACAAAGGGAAAATGGAACGAGCCGAGGGTCTTTTGGATTTGATCCATACAGACGTATGTGGTCCACTAAGTGTTAGTGCGAAGGGTGGATATAACTACTTCGCTACCTTTACCGACGATTGTTCTAGGTATGGGTATGTGTACTTGATGAAGTACAAGTCTGAAACATTTGAAAGGTTCAAAGATTTTAGACACGAAGTGGAAAAGCAACTCGGACGAAGTATTAAGAAGCTGCGATCCGATCGTGGTGGAGAATACTTGAGCATCGAGTTCATTGACTATCTAAAAGAGAATGGGATACAATCCCAATGGACTCCACCGGGAACTCCTCAACTTAATGGAGTCTCCGAACGTCGGAATCGAACTTTATTAGATATGGCTCGATCAATGATGGGGTTCACGAACTTACCGGCATACTTGTGGGGTCATGCACTTCGTACTGCCGCGTATTTGCTGAATAGAGTTAACACCAAAGCAGTTAAATCCACACCTTATGAACTTTGGCATTCCCGGAAACCCAACTACAAACATATTAGGATATGGGGTTGTCTCGCTTATGTGAAGCGATTAGTGGGAGATCAGTTGGATAGTAAATCCGACTTGTGCTATTTTGTGGGGTATCCCGAAGACTCGATGGGATACGAGTTCTACTATGTCAAAGAAGCAAAGACGTTTGTTTCGAGAAATGCCACCTTTTTGGAAAGGGAGTTTCTATCCGATAGAAAGGGCAGCATGATAGAACTTGAAGTAGTTCAAGAACCACAAAGTGAAGTTCAAACGCAAGAACAAGTAATCGAACCAATACAACAATCCATTAATATACCTCCTGAACCTACGGTACGTAGATCCGAAAGAGTTTGGAAAATGCCGGATAGGTTATTCCTCCTCCAAAATGATGAAGATCATGTTGATCTTGGACAAGATCCAAGAACATACAATGAGGCCGTATCGGATGCGGACATGGGACATTGGCTAACTGCCATGAAATCCGAAATGGACTCCATGTAGTCCAACAAGGTATGGACCTTGGTAGATCCACCCAAAGGAATTGTTCCTATAGGCTGCAAGTGGATCTATAAGAAGAAAATTGGAGTTGATGGAAAGGTATCGACCTATAAAGCTAGATTGGTAGCAAAAGGATACACTCAAAGGCAAGGTTTTACCTATGAGGAAACCTTTTCGCCAATCGCGATGCTGAAGTCCATTAGGATTTTGCTGGCCATAGCTGCGTGGTACGACTACGAGATATGGCAAATGGATGTGAAGACCGCATTCCTTAATGGAGATATTGAGGAAAAAATTTACATGGCGCAGCCGGAAGGCTTCATATCTTCTGGAAGTGAGCAAAAGGTTTGCAAGCTCCAGCGATCCATTTATGGATTGAAACAAGCATCCCGTAGTTGGAGCATTAGGTTCGACTCAACTATCAAAGAGTTTGATTTTGAGAAGAATCCGGAGGAACCTTGTGTATACAAGAAGGTTAGTGGGAGGGCAGTGTATTTTTAGTGCTTTACGTTGATTACATTCTACTCATTGGGAATGACGTAGGAATGCTGCAACAAACGAAAGCATGGTTGTCCACACGTTTCTCAATGAAGGATTTGGGAGAAGCATCTTACGTATTAGGAATACGGATCTATAGAGATAGAGCAAGGAAGATGCTTGGCTTATCCCAAAGCCTGTACATAGACACCGTTATGAAACGGTTTAGCATGGAAGAATCCAAGAAGGGATTCTTGCCAATGTCCCATGGGGTTCGTCTCTCGAAATCTATGTGTCCGCAAACACCTAGTGAAATCGAGGAGATGAAAATGACGCCTTATGCTTCTTCCATAGGAAGCATAATGTATTGCATGCTATGTACGAGACCCGATATTGCGTATGCTGTGAGTGTCACAAGCAGATATCAGTCTAACCCCGGCCCGGCTCACTGGAAAGCCGTGAAAGATATCCTCAAGTACTTGCGAAGAACTAAGGATATATTTTTGGTCTATGGGGGTGCCGAGTTGAAATTAGAGGGTTTTACTGACTCTAGTTTTCAATCGGATGTGGACGACTTAAAGTCGAATTCTGGATTTATATTCACGCTTAATGGTGGTGCCGTGTGTTGGAAGAGTTCCAAGCAAAGCACGACGGCCGATTCCATTACCGAAGCAGAATACATTGCAGCGTCCGAAGCTGCAAAAGAAGGGACTTGGATAAGGAAATTCATCCAAGAGTTGGGTGTCATTCCTGATGCTAGTGATCCAGTACCGTTGTACTGTGATAACACCGGAGCCGTGGCGCAAGCTAAGGAGCCACGATCTCATCAGAAGTCGAAGCATATTTTGAAGAAGTATCACGTGATCCGAGAGATCATTGATAGAGGTGAAGTTAAGGTTGAACGAGTCACCTCGGAAGAGAACGTTGCAGACCCCTTCACGAAGCCTTTGCCGAGATCGGTCCATGAGAAACATCGAGAGTCGATGGGATTGTGATTTATTGGTAGTTGGCTTTAGGTCAAGTGGGAGATTGTTAGAGTAGGTGACCAACAAGCCAACATGTGGCTGTGGTCTTTCGTATTTATTATTGTGATAAACGAACCTTTATTCGTATTAATGATAAAACACCTTGGCATTCTATATCTTTGTCCCTTTGTCACAAGCATAGATATAGTCCTTACAGTTATTACAAGTAATAGTAATTGATCGTTAGGATCGTGAGATATTTACTCAAGTATTAAAACTGTTAAACGTGTTCCTAATCGAAGGGTTACGCCACTAATGAGGATATCGGCCTTTCCCATTAAGACTAGCACTTAGTGTATGTGTACTGCATCTCATCAGTAAACAGTATTGTGATATCGGCATGCATAAGTGGGTGCTCGTAAGTTGACGAGTTCACTGAACTCCCTCACCCTAGAAATCTCTAAGTGGTTCCTAATAATCGAGTAGAGATATCTATGGTATAGTTGTACACCATTAGTCCTTATGACCTAGACATCACCGTGACTTCACTAGAGGACCAGCTGTATCGTGACCTGTCCCTGAGTTCCACCGAGGACCATCCCAAGGGCCAGTGTTCGTGCAGTCCGAAATCTAGTGGGAGGTCTGTGCATTGTAGTCGGGGATTCGATCGCTAGAATAGTCTTGGATGTCCTGTGTGTTCTGAAAGTTTGTAATCATTCTAAGTCTCTGGCCAGAGCTGACTAAGTGATGATTACAAAATTCGATTCTCTAAGTCATGCACGTGACGATTACAACACTTGGAACGATCGCACCGTCATCGAACATATAAAGAGGTCTCGATGAACCAATGCCTCTAGTTCGATCGGGACATATGAATCGAAGGGACCGTACTGTACGTTAACTATATCTGAAGGTTCTTGCAGGCACTTCATTTGTATCTAGGGAATCATGACGCGTAGTTGCTAGACGCCAATCTTGATTCGTTGGGTGATTAAGGTGAAACGAGCTTCATCTTAATCGTAACTCTAAGGGACGAGTTTTGACCACAAAGGGTTGTGGGCCCACGACTAGCTTACACCTGAACCATCGAGGGTCACACTGCTCGTGCACATGAGATCTTTGAATAAACGGTCAGAGATAAAGTAAGTTTATCTTTGCATGATTGGAAGTCAATATGATTGGATCCAACATTCATAATTTGGAATTATGAATGAGAATAAGAAATGGAAAAGAATAGGCGAACGTGTTAGTGAACTTTCTAAATCGGGAAGTTTCCAAGTTTAGAAAGTGCACTGAACTAGGGTTTCCACTTTTGGAAAGTTGGAAAATGAGAGTTGGCACTCGTAATGACGAGGATATTATAATGATTCCGAAAATGTAATTGTTGCAATTTTCCGATCATTGAATTGAGAGAGACGAGCAATTAAAGGAACTAACGAGCTTAAGCTGTTGGGCCCGGTCCAACTTAAGCCCGTTAGGGTTTTATGCAAGGAACTATAAATACTTGATTTATAGGCCTTGCAAACACACAAAAGACCTAACCCTAACCCTAGCCGTCCCCCTCTCTCTCTCGGCCTCTCTCTCCCGCGGCCACCACCGCCGTCAACGCCGCCGTTTCGCCGTTCATCGGCCGTTCATCGGCCGATTGCTTTGGTAGTTTCTTTCCTTCTCTTTTTTCTTCCGTTTTTCTAACTATTACGTGTCTAGTGCCACGTGTTTAGTAGATCAAAGTATACGAGGTGAAATCCGAGAGGAGGAAGATCGAAGATCGAAGAATCGAGGAGCAGCATACGAGCCGAAGCCGCACGCAACCCCACGCGCCGCCCGAAGACCGCGCGTGAGATACACGCGCCGCCGTGGCCGTCTCGCCGCTGCTGCCGCTGCACCGCTGCTGCCCCGGATTGTACGGATTGGTTTCCGTAGCAATCTCGACTTGCTTAGCGCTCCTACCTCACGCTTCAAGAGGTAAACACACGAATCCCATGTTTCGATTCGTTTACGTTTAAACTAAATATTCATGTTTGCTTTCGTATGATTTTATGTGATTATGTGTAATCGTTTTAATCGTTGCAAGCATGTTAGTTGGTTTAAACGCGAGCATGTTAATTGGTTTAAATTCAGTTAAACATTTAAGCATGTTTGTTGTTTTTAATTTCGCTGGAAGCGCAAAGGTACGCAATTAATTGATTTTAATTTGTCGGGCATGTGCTTATGTGCTTTAAAGTCGTTTAAATCGCATAAAATTTTTGTTTTCCGCTGCGTACACGTGCCCGAAACCCAACATGCACAACTTTGGCACGCTTGATTAGTTCGTCTCTTTAAGAAGGATGAACGATTTTGTTAGTGAATGATTGTTCTCTTTAGAGGACGTGAAATCACAACAAACTTGTGAATCTTGCCTTCAAAAGAAAATGACCAAGTCACTCTACAAAGGGAAAATGGAAGGAGCCGAGGGTCTTTTGGATTTGATCCATACAAACGTATGTGGTCCACTAAGTGTTAGTGCGAAGGGTGGATACAACTACTTCGCTATCTGTACTGATGATTATTCTAGGTATGGGTACGTGTACTTGATGAAGTACAAGTCCGAAACATTTGAAAGGTTCAAAGATTTTAGACACGAAGTAGAGAAGCAGCTCGGGCGAAGTATTAAGAAGCTACGATCCGATCGTGGTGGAGAATACTTGAGCATCGAGTTCATTGACTATCTAAAAGAGAATGGAATACAATCTCAATGGACTCCACCTGGAACTCCTCAACTTCATGGGGTTTCCGAACGTCGGAATAGAAATTTATTAGATATGGTTCGATCGATGATGGGGTTCACGAACTTACCGGCATACTTGTGGGGTCATGCACTTCGCACTACCGCATATTTGCTGATTAGAGTTAACACCAAAGCAGTTAAATCCACACCTTATGAACTTTGGCATTCTCGGAAACCCAACTTCAAACATATTAGGATATGGGGTTGTCCCGCTTATGTGAAGCGATTAGTGGGAGACAAGTTGGATAGTAAATCCGACTTGTGCTACTTTGTGGGGTATCCCGAAGACTCAATGAGATACAAAGAAATGCCACATTTTTTGAAGCAAAGACGTTTGTTTCAAGAAATGCCACCTTTTTGGAAAGGGAGTTTCAATCCGATAGAAAAGGCAGCATGGTAGAACTTGAAGTAGTTCAAGAACCGCAAAGTGAAGTTCAAGTGCAAGAACAAGTAATTGAACCAATACAACAATCCACTAATATACCTCCTGAACCTACGGTGCGTAGATCCGAAAGAGTTCGGAAAATGCCGGATAGGTTATTCCTCCTCGAAAATGATGAAGATCGTGTTGATCTTGGACAAGAGCCAAGAACATACTATGAGGCCGTATCGGATGCGGACAAGGGACATTGGCTAACTGCCATGAAATCCGAAATGGACTCCATGTACTCCAACAAGGTGTGGACCTTGGTAGATCCACCTAAGGGAATTGTTCCCATATGCTGCAAGTGGGTCTATAAGAATAAAATTGGAGTGGATGGAAAGGTGTCGACCTACAAAGCTATATTGGTAGCGAAAGGATACACACAAAGGCAAGGTGTTGAGCACGAGGAAACCTTTTCGCCAGTCGCGATGCTGAAGTCCATTAGGATTTTGCTGGCTATAGCTGCGTGGTACGACTACGAGATATGGCAAATGGATGTGCAGACCGCTTTCCTTAATGGAGACATTGAGGAAGAAGTTTACATGGCACAGCCAGAAGGCTTCATATCTTCTGGAAGTGAGCAAAAGGTTTGCAAGCTCCAGCAATCCATTTATGGATTGAAACAAGCACCCCATAGTTGGAACATTAGGTTCGACTAAACTATCAAAGAGTTTGATTTTGAGAGGAATCCGGAGGAACCTTGTGTATACAAGAAGGTTAGTGGGAGAGCAGTAATATTTTTAGTGCTTTACGTTGATGACATTCTGCTTATTGGGAATGACATAGCAATGTTGCAACAAACAAAAGCATGGTTGTCCACACATTTCTCAATGAAGGATTTGGGAGAAGCATTTTATGTATTAGGAATACGCATCTATAGAGATAGAGCAAGAAAGATGCTTGGCTTATCCCAAAGCTTGTACATAGACATCGTTATAAAACGTTTTAGCATTGAAGAATCCAAGAAAGGATTCTAGCCAATGTCCAATGAGGTTCATCTCTCGAAATCTATGTTTCCTCAAACACCTAGTGAAATCGAGGAGATGAAAAGGACGCCTTATGCTACTGCATAATGTATGGCATGCTATGTACGAGACCCGATATTGCGTATGCTGTGAGTGTCACAAGCCGATATCAGTGTAACCCCTGTCCAGCTCACTGGAAGGCCGTGAAAGATATCCTCAAGTACTTACGAAGGACTAAGGATATATTTTTGGTCTATGGGGGTGCCGAGTTGAAATTAGAGGGCAATACAGACTCTAGTTTTCAATCGGATGTGGAGGACCCAAAGTCAAACTCGGGATTTATACTCACGCTTAATGGTGGTGCCTTGGGTTGTAAGAGTTCGAAGCAAAGAACGACGTCCAATTCCACTACCGAAACGGAATACATTGCAGCATCCGAAGCGGCAATAGAAGGAACTTGGATAAAGAAATTCATCCAAGAAGGTGTCATTCCTAATGTTATAGATCCAGTACCGTTGTACTGTGATAACACCGGAGCCGTGGCGCAAGCTAAAGAGCCGAGATCTCATCAGAAGTCCAACCATATTTTGAGGAAGTATCATGTGATCCGAGAGATCATTGATTTTTGTGAAGTTAAAGTAGAACGAGTCACCTCGGAAGAGAACGTAGCAGACCCTTCACCAATCCTTTACCAAGGTTGGTCCACGAGAAACATGGATAGTCAATGGGATTGCGATTCATGGGTAGTTGGCTTTAGGTCAAGTGGGAGATTGTTAGAGTAGGTGACCAACAAGCAAACTTGTGGTTGTGGTCTTTCAAAATTATTATTGCAATAAAAAAACTTTTTCGTATTCATGATAAAACACCTTGGCATTCTATATCTTTGTCCCTTTGTCACAAGCATAGATATAGTCCTTACAGTGATTACAAGTACTAGTAATTGATCGTTAGGATCGTGAGATAT
This sequence comes from Erythranthe guttata, assembly GCF_000504015.1. The sequence continues at coordinate 187,821 of NW_012193564.1, read as the reverse complement.
TTACATTTGTATTATAACTGTTAAACGTGTTTCTAGTCGAAGGGTTACACCACCAATGAGGATATCGGCCTTTAGGATTAGTGTATGTGTACTGCATCTCATCAGTAAACGGCATTGCGATATCGGCATGCATAAGTGGGTGCTCGTAATTTGACGAGTTCACTGAACTCCCTTACCCTAGAAATCTCTATGTGGTTCTCAATAATCGAGTATAGATATCTATGGTATAGTTGTACAACATTAGTCCTTTTGGCCTAGACATCACCGTGACTTCGCTAGAGGACCAGGTGTATCGTGACATGTCCCTGAGTTCCACCGAGGAACACCCCAAGGGCCAGTGTTCATGCAGTCCGAAATCTAGTGGGAGGTATGTGCATTGTAGTCGGGGATTCGATCGCTAGAATAGTCTAGGATGTCCTGTGTATTCTCATAGTTTGTAATCTCTAAGTCTCTAGCCAGAGCTGACTAAGTGATGATTAGAGAATTCGATTCTCTAAGTCTTGCACGTAACAGTTACAACACTTAGCACGATGGCACAGTCATTGAACTAATAAGGAGGTCTCGATGAACCAATGCCTCTAGTTGAATCGGGACATATGAATCGAAGGGATCATACTATACGCTAAATATATCAAAAGGTTCTTGCAGGCACTTCATTTGTATCTAGGGAATCATGACGCGTAGTTGCTAGACGCCAATCTTGATTCGTTGGGTGATTAAGGTGAAACGAGTTTCATCGTAATCGTAACTCTAAGGGATGAGTTTTGACAACAAAGGGTTGAGGGCCCACAGCTAGCTTACACATGAACCATCGAGGGTCACACTGCTCGTGCATATGAGATCTTTGAATGAACGTTCAAAGGTAAAAAAAAATCATCTTGGCATGATTGGAAGTCAAATTGATTGGGTCCAACATTCATAATTTGGAATTATGAATGAGAATAAGAAATCGAAAAGAATAGGCAAACATTTTAGTGGACTTTCTAAATCGGGAAGTTTCCAAATTTAGAAAGTTTACTGAATTAGGGATTGAGAATTGGCACTCATAATGACAAGGAAATTATAATGATTCCGAAAATGTAATTGTTACAATTTTCTGATCATTGAATTGAGAGAGACGAGCGAGTAAAAGAACTTACGAAATTAAGTTGTTGGGCCCGGTCCAACTTAAGCCCGTTAGGGTTTTATACAAGACACTATAAATACTTGATTTATAGGTATTGCATAAAAACACAACTCACACACTAACCCTAGCTGCTCCCTCTCTCTCGGCCGTTCTCCCCCCCGCGGCCAACACCCTCGTCGTCGCCATTCGTTCACTGGAATCAGCCTCCCCTTGGCCGATTAATCGTGGTTGATCCTTTTCCTTTTTATTCTTTCCGTTTATTCTAACTACTGCGTGTCTAGTGCCACGTTTTAGTAGATTGAAGTGTACGATGTGAAATCCGAGAGGAGAACGATCGAAGAATCGAGGAGTTGCCCCACACTGTCGCCGCCGCCGGTTGCACCGCCGCTCACGCCATCGTCGCTGTCGTTCGCCGCCGCTGCACCCGGATTGCACGGATTGGTTTCCATGGCAATCTTGGTTCGACTCGTGCGCCTACCTCACGCTACAAGAGGTAATGATTCGAATCCATATTTATCCGATTCGGTTTTATTTAAATTAAATATGCATGTTCGTTTAGTAAGTATATTGTATGATTTTATGTGACTACATGAAATTGATTATTTACTGCGGGAATGATTATTTGATTTAAGCGAGCATGCTAGTTGATTTAATTTCGATTAAATAATTCGCATGTGTGTTAGATTTAAATTCCGCTGGAAGTGCAAAGGTACGCAATGAATTATTTTCAATTACCGGGCATGTGTTAATGTGTGTTAAATTTGTTTAATTCGCATATAATTTTTGTTTTCCGCTGCGTATACGTGTCTGATTCCCAACACTAGTCGGCCAAGTTAGCGATGAATTATGAGAACGACCTTTATGTTGTTAGCACAAAGTCTCACCTCGAGATCGTGTGTAGTGAGAGCATTATGGCAATGAGGTTTGTGATGACTAAAGAGTTGGTGTCTCTTAGGCTACGCGAAAGGACTCCGGTCCACGAGCATGGTTTTAAGATGACTCGCTCCCAAAGAAGTTGCCTGACCACAACGTCGTTCTCCCACCAGAGGTCTCGGTGAATCTCATTCTTCCATCACTAACTACCTCTTTTGAAACGTTCATAATTAATTTCAAAGTGAATATGGTTGAATCGTTTTTTGAAAGAGTTGGTCAACATGTTGAAATACGAGTAGTTATAAAGGAAGAAACGCTTGTTTTGCCGTCGGCACCTTCTATATCTTTTTCTAAGAATAGTTCAAAGTAGAAGAAGAGGGTATAAGGAAAACAGTTTCTAGTCGAGCAAACAATAGACTAGGGGTGATTCGAGTATTCGCGATGATAAGGAAAACAAGCATATAAGTGATAGTTGCTTCCAATGTGGAAAGACAGACCATTGGGCTCTGTAAACTGCACGGAGTGTCTTGATCGGAAACGTTCTAAGAAAGATTTATTTTTCGTTTAACCTGAACTCAATATAAAAGATAACTCAACACAAGTTCGGCAAGTTATATTAGGACATATTTCTTTAAGACGAATGAATGAGTTTGCATGTGAGGGGTTATTCATGTTGGATGATGTGAACTCACTGCGGGCTTGTGAATCTTTGTTGAAAAGAAAAATGTCCAAATTACCATTTAAGAGACAAATGGAGCATGCTGAAGGTCTCTTGGATTAGATCTACGCAGACGTGTGTGGTCCACTAAATGTTAGTGCGAGGGGTGGTTTTAACTACTTCATAACTTTTGCCGATGATTACTCAGGGTATGGTTACGTATACTTGATGAAGTGCAAATTTGAAATCTATGAAATGTTCAAAGATTACAGAAACAAAGTAGAAAAGAAACTCTTACAAAGTTTAAAGAAATTACGATCCGATCGTAGTGGAAAATACTTAAATGATGAGTTTATCGACTATCTCAAAGAGAACGTGATTCACTAAGTTACCGGCGTACTTATAGAGTCATGCACTCCATACCACCGCGTATCACCATAACAGTTAGTTCCACACCATATGAACTTTGGCATTCCCGATAATCCACTTACATGAAGTGGCTAGTGGGAGACGAGTTGAATAGTCGATCCAACTTATGCCATTCCAAGGGCTATCTAAAAAAAAAGTGTTTGTCTTGGGGAATGCCACCTTCTTAAAGAAGAAATTTCTATGCGATAGAATAGGTGTATGGTAGAACTTGAAGAAATTCGAGAACCACGAATTGAAGTTCCAACACCATAAATAGAACAAGAGCCAATAAAAATTAAATCACCCATTAATGTACCTTCTCAACCATCTATGTTGAGATCCGAAGGGATCCATAGAGAACTCAATAGGCTAACCCTCATCGAAGTTAGTCAAAATGAATTTTACAAGGGATGTGATCCAAGAACCTTCAATGAGGCTGTATTTGATGCAGTAAGGGATATTGGCTTAACGCCATGAAATCCGAAATTGATTTCATATACTCCAACAAGGTATGGACCTTGATGGATCCACCCAAAAGAATCTTTCCCGTTGGATGCAAGTGGATCTATAATCTTTAAGTTGGAATATAGGGTGAGGTATCGACCCATAATGCTAGACACGTGAAAATGAGTTATACTCTAAGATAAGTTGTTGTCTAAGAGATAACTTTTCACGAAACATTATGTTGTAATTCCATTAGGATTTTGCTAGACATTTCTGCGTAGTATGACTACGCAATATGAAAAATGGATATGATGATTAGCTTCTTCAATGGCGAGATTGAGGAAATCAGAGTGGTGCACCCGAAAGGCTTCATTTCTTCTGGAAATTAGCAAAAGGTTTGCGAAATTCCAGCGATCCATTTATGGATTGAACCTAGCATCCCATAAAATAGAATGTTCGGTTCAACACAAAGATCAGGAAATTGATTTAGTAAGGAGTTCGAAAGAGCCTTAAGTTTACAAAAAGGTTAGTGGGAGTGCCATTACGTTTCCCAGTACTTTGTGTTGATAGCATCCTACTCATTCGGAATGTTGTAGGGATGTTGCCTTCAACTAAAGCACAATTGTCCTAAAATTTATAAATAAATGAATTTGGGATAAGCTTCATACATATTGGATACTTATTTAAAGATATAAATAGAAGAGGTCTCTTAGTTATCCCAATTCGTATTATAAACATGATATGATGTATGCAGTGGATCGTCACTATAGATATTAGTCTAACCCCATCCAAGTTAGTTGGAAAGATATGAAACAATTCCTTAAATACTTGCGATATACTAAGGAATTGTTCATATATAGTCTATGGGGATTCCGAGTTGAAAAGAAAGTCGTTCGTTGACTGGCTATATTCAAAAGATCTCGTCAGATATCCAAGCATATATTGAATCATAATTATCTGATTGGTTAGATAATTAAAAGATGCGAACTTTAGTTCGAGAGAGTTGCCTCGGTATACAACATTTTGGATCCCTTTACTTAGCCTTTACCCAGGCCGGTCCATGATAAATATTGAGAGACGATGGGACTTAGGTAGTGAGTAGTTGGTTTTAGGTCAAGTGGGAGATTGTTTGAGTAGGTGACCGAAGAGCCAACTAATTGTTGTGTTTTCTCACGCTATTCGTAATCAATCTATTTTGTATTAATGATAAATACCCCATTTGGCATTCTATATCTGTGTCCTTGCATAAGCATAGATATAGTCCTTACAGTTAATTAATTACTATAAATAGATCTAGTAGCATCGTGAGATTATTTAGTTAAGTATAGTAATTGTTTAACATAGTTCCTAGTCAACGGATTACGCCACTAATGAGGATATCGGCGTTTCCCATTCGAGACTAGCACTTAATGTATGTGTACTGCGTCTCATCGGTCAACGATGTTGTGACATCGACATACATAAGTGGGTGCTCATAAGTTGATGAGTTCACTGAACTCCCTCAATATAGAGATCTCTAAGTGGTTCCCAATAATCGAGTAGAGGTTTCTATGATATAGTTGTACACCAATAATCCTTAAGACCCAGACATCACCGTGACTTCGCTAGAGGACCAGCTGTATCCTGACCTGTCCCTGATTTCCACCGAGAACCTCCCCAAGGGCCAGTGTTCGTGCAGTCCGAAATCAAGTGGGAGGTATGTGCATTGTAGTAGGAGATTCGATCGCTTGAGTAGTCATGGATATCCTGTGTGTTCTTGCGATTTATAATCCATCGGACATGTAGGTTATTTCGTATTGGTTTATCATGTGGAACCATAGAAGAATTCAATCCCTACTAATGGCTATCTTTATTTATGCATCAATGGCGATAGATGCATTCGCCATAGTTTAAGCATTACGGCAAACCCGTGTTAAATATATAGCGGATTTGGGCGCTCTAGCCAAAGTGAATCCTATTTTTCCTATTACATTCTCCATTCCTATGTTCTCATACATAGGAATACCCTCGTTAGCCGGCTTTTTTAGCGAATTCTATTTGTTTTCATGTGGCCACAGCTGAAAGTGTCATGATTAGAGAAATATGTTTCACTAAGTCAAACATGAACGGATTATATAATCAAGAACGTCCACACAATTATTGAACTCATAAAGAGGTCTCGATGAACCAATGACTCTAGTTCCATCGGGATATATGTATTGAAGGGATCATACTGTACGTTAACTGTATCACACGATTCTTGCAGGTACTTTATTTGTATCTAGGGAATCATGATGCGTAGTTGCTAGACGCCAATCTTGTTTCATTGTGTAGTTAAGTTGAAACTTGCTTCAACTTCACTATAACTCTAGGGACGAGTTTAAACCACAATGTGTTTGGGCCCACGGCTAGCTTACACCTGAGCCATCGAGGGTCACACTGCTCATGTACTTGAGATCCTTAATGCAACGAGCTAAGATTAATTAGTTCTTCTTACTGTAAATGGAAGTCAATCTGATTGAGTCCAACATTCGTAATTGTTAATTACGGATGAGAATAATTAGACGAAAAGAATCCAACGGAAATTTAGTGAACTTTCTATATTGGAATGTTTCCCGATTTGGCATGTTCTAAATTAGGGTTTCTAATTTCGGAAATTGCTATATTGCAAAGTGGTACTCGTATCGACGAGAATTTGTTATCGTTATCAAAATATAATTGTTATAGTTTGGTGAGCATTCATTTGTTAGAAACGATCCAAGAAAGAGAATGGACTTAAGCTGTTGGGCCTAGCCGAACTTAACGCATGTTAGGGTTTTCACAAGGAGCATATAAATAGGATTTATATGTCTTGTGAACGACACACAAAAAAAAAAACCGACACAAGATAAGCTAAATACCCCAGCCTCTCTCCCTCCATCATCTGTCCACCTTGCAGCCGAAACTGTATCACCGCCACCAGCCGTCGCACTGCCGCCAGTCGCTGCCGCATCGGCATCTTCCTTTTCTCTTGTTCTTATACGTTGTACTTAGCCTATCACGTATCTAGTGCAGCGTGGATAGTGGATTGAATATACGAGGTGAAACCTAAGAGGAGGAAGATTATGCTTCCACCAACCCTGCCACGAAGGTCATCTCCACGCGCCTCCACGCACCGCCACAAGCCGGTGTTGTGAGAAAGCAATTCTGAAAAACTGCTCTCAGAGTTTTCTGCGCAGTCCAGCGAGAAAATTCGCCATTAATCAACCGGCAATTAGATCAAATATCTCACAAAAGGAATTGCGCATCCAGTCTATAATCATTGAGATATTGACGTCGGAGCGGGCTTGTCATTTGAGATTAGAAAAGAGGTTGGATCAGTATGAGTGGGAATAGCAGCTAGCCATCTTCTCGAGTCTTCATTCAATTCACGCTTCAAGGGTAACATCTTGTGTTTCCTAATTAATAAACAAATATTATTTTATTTATATTAATTGAGATTAATGTATGTTAATTGATTATTGAATCACATGAATCTATATGTTCGATTATGTGTTTATGTGAATCGTTCGTTAAGCATGTTTATTATTTGATTTAATTTCGCGACCATGCTATGATGATTTAATTTCGCGAGCATGCTATGATGATTTTATTTACAAATTTAGATTAATTATATATGCGAGCATGTTTGTCGGTGATAGGAAGCGAAAACGTACGCATTTAATTGTAAGTTTTGTGCATGTGTTTGTTTATATAAATTAGCTTATATAAATAAAGTAAAAAAAAATGTTTTTCACTGCGTACACATGCCCGATCCCCAACAGTGGTATCAGAGCTATGGTTGCGCAATTAATTGCCCACGTGTTTTTTGCTTTCGATTGCATGTGAATAATTTATTGAATTGATAAAATTGCTGAAATTGGAATTGGGTTGGTTTAATTTTAATATTATTTTAAAATTTGATTTGATCGATTTTAAAATTGGAATTAGAACATTGGATTTAATTTTAAAATTGGATTTGATCAATTTTGAAATCGGAATTAGAAATATGGATTTTGGTTTTAAAATTGGATTTGATCGATTTTAAAATTTGAATTGGAAATTGGATTTAAAATTAAAATTGGTTTTGTGTTTTAAATTCCAAAATGATTTTCTAAAAACTATCCGTGCCGGACAACTCGGTCAGACCAGTCCGACCAGGTGTAACGGGTTCATACAACCTGAAATAAATAAATAAATAAATAATTTTTTTTACGGAAATTAAAATTAAATCAAATTGTTAAAGTTATTTATCAATTAAAGCCCAATCCATATATTCGATCCATTAATCAATGATGGGGAATAATAAAATCCTACGCTTGTTTACTCTGATTAAACCATCGTTTTTAATTGCTTTTGTGCTATTGTCATTTTAATTTTCTTTTTAATATAATTTATTTTAGTTATTTGTCTCTAAAGTCGACTGTGTAGGGTGGGCTTGATCATAATTGGTAGAATTTAGCGTCTAGGATTAAATAATTAAATATTCCCTGTGGGTTCGATATCCGGACTTTTAGTCCACTATATTACTTGTACGATACGTGCACTTGCGTGTAGGTTTTCGGCCAACAAGTTTGTGGCGCCGTTGTCGGGGAATATTTTAATTATTTATTTTATTCTAGCTCTAGATTTGAACATTTCCACGATTCACCCAAATTATTTTTTTTTTATTTTTCGTTTTAATTTTTTTTTTTTTGTTTTACATTTTTTCTCTTTGGTTACATGTCAGGTTAGGTTACAATTTTCGCGCAACTCAAACGGGATATGAATGGCTTCCGTCTGACGAATACCTCCAAAACACCTATGATATGCCGTCACTTTGTTCAATATGTGGTGGAGATCATTACACTAACCAATGTTGGTATGCACCGAAAGCGAATAATTTCATAGATAATACCAACAGGGGTTATTGGAACACATACGCCAACACGCCACGAGAACCCACTGTTCAGGAGTGTTATTTGAACTCCGTCCTTGAAGAATTTATGAAATCCACTCAAGCATCTATCCGAAGACTGGAGATACAGTTTGAAGAATTCAAGCGCCAGAGGTCGCTTGAAAATATTTTCACGATATCGAGAATGGTTGCAACAAAGAAAATTCGTCTGAAACTTGTAGTGAGAAAAATCCTTTAGACCTAGAAAGTAGTGTCGATGAGAGGGAAAAAGAAATTACGAAGACGCTTAAGGATGATGAATCTGACAATACAATCGAGCTAAACTCCAAAGATGTCTCGGATCAAGAGAAGAAGGAGATGGATGTGGTTAGTGCAAATACTCAAATTTGGGATATTATTGTTGTTCATGATGTGACTTTGAACGCATCAATAGAGGTTGATGAGAAAACGAATGTGTTTGAAGTGGAGGTTATACGCAGACTTGAGGTTTTTGTGTACCGATTTGAGGGAGCGAGTGATGAAGATCCCAACTTGGCTTCTACCGATTGATTACAACTAAGAAAGACTACAAGCTAAGGTGGACCCTGACATATTGCAATCCTATCGCTGTATCGGTTGCAACTGAAGTGACAAAGCTAATGGATGGATGCGCAATCTACAAGGCTTTGGATTGGACTTAACAATTTTAAGAAGAAAAGTCTGGCTGAAGACTTAAAACTTAGCGCTTCTTGGGAGGCAACCCGAGCCTTATTTTTTTTCGTAGTTTTCTTTAATTTTATGTTTTGTTTTTATTTTCGTAGGCATGCAATCTAATTAATTTATTTGAATTTTAATTTTCAGGGTCGAAAACATGGTCGGGAGGTCCAGACGGCCGTCCGAAATTGCAAGCAAAATCCTAGACGGCCGTCTGGGAAACAGAAGGCCGCAATCCGCAGCTCTGCTTGTGGGAAGGCCGTCCGAAAAATAGCCTAAAAAGTGGGACGGCTGTCCCACAACTAGAAAGAGCAAAAAATAAATAATTCGTATTGCTTTCCCGCCAATTCTCATACCCCGATGACGACGATTCCGACTAAATTAGGTGTTTTCTATCCTTAAACTTTGTGTTAATTTCGTTGAGGGCAACGGAAATTTTAAGTTTTCCTGTGAAAAGCATGTTTTTGTGCTTATTTGTTTTAGTTTTCATGCATTAGGATTTATTTATTTTTATTGTTTTTATCGTTTTTCCGGAATATAAAAACACAAAAAAAAAAATTGCTTGAGTCGAATGCATCGATGATTTATGATGATGAGAGATGATCAATTTTTTATGATGAGATTTCTTGTTTTGTGTGTCAAGGATTAGATGTTTGTTTAGCTTTCGATTCAATGGAACTTAGAAACGAATTATTGCTAGGAATCACACTTTGTGCTTTGCTTTGGTTGAATGTTTTGTATTTTAAATTTGGAATTAATTTGTGCTAGTTCATGCTATGTTCGGTTTTAAAACTCACCTTAGGAAATTTATGATACGAAGTATTGAGTAGTGAGTGATTTGGGATATGATTTGTGCCTTCTTTGAACCGTTTGAGCTTTTCAAGCCGACCTTTTTATCGAAATTCCTTAGAACCTTGATTTGAGCCTCGGAGAAAATGTGTTCTTTCTTTTAGCCATGTGTATAAGGTAGAAAAGTGGAGACTCTTGAAAAATTAACCATTGAAGTTCGGTCGAAAAATTTTATAAGGTCCTTCTTCTTATTCGAAAAAAAAAGAGAAAAGAAAAAAAGAAGATAAATATATATGCTTCTATATATATATTAAAAAAAAAAGAAAAAAAAAAGAAGAAGAAGAGACTAGAAGGGAGAAATAAGGACTAGTTGTTGAATTGTTTTGAATGCTCGATCCATTGTCTTAAGAGCATACCTGAAGACTTTTGAACTCTTAAGAATCGAGTTTATTAAAGTTCTTAGAGGTGAATTCATTGTTTCAAACGCCTATCTTTCAAATTTTGGCGTAATCACCTCAATTCAAGAATAATAGCCACATATACCCATATTTCCTACTTCGAACCAAAGAGCCTAACAATTGGAAGCCACAAAGCCCCAATGATCCCAATAGCTTAATGTTCGATATTAGTAGAGTGGAATAATTTGGTGAGTATTTGGAGTCAAATATATGCATGTAAGCATAATTTTTTTCTATCTTTAATTTACAAATATTGGATGCTTGAAGCAATTGCATGATTTGTGGTTTTTGGCTATGGTAAGTGACTAAGTGCTTTTGAATTTTGAGCTTGCGAATGCCTAAGAATTGTCATTATAATTGCAAATTCTGAAAACGTGAAGTTGGTCATTAATCTATGTGATGAGATGCGGTAGTTGAGTTATTTGATTATGATTAGATTTTGCTTGAGGACAAGCAAAAGTTCAAGTTTCAGGGTGTGTTGAGTGTAGATTTTACGCTTAATACGCTTACTTTACGTGGATCTTTTGTTTAGATTTAATTATATTTGTGCTTTAATTGATTGATTTTGTGTTTTATAGGTGAAAAACAAGAATTAGATGTCCATAAAGGAAAATAGATCAAAAAGGAAGGAAAAAGTTGCAAATAAGGAAATAAATCAAATTGGAAGAAGGAATCTCGCCACAGCTTTGGTAGTGTCCACCATTTCGAGCATATCTCTCTCATAAGAACTCCAAATCAGCTGATGTTGGCGGCATTGGAAAGCTAATTTCAAGGGCTACAGTTCTTAATCACACAACATTCCAAAATTCGGACTCCAACATGGCGAAAATCGAAGAACAAGTCCTGATGTGGCAGAAATTGATTCCTATTAGGTTTCTACTACTTTCTTATTAAGAAAAGCCTATAAAAGCAACAAGTCTCTACACCATAAGTACGAAATTTTACACCAAAAAACGCGAGGAACGAAGATCAACGAAGACTCAAGCATAGTTTTTCTTATTTAATTTATTTATTTTATTTTCTTTATCATAAGAATCACGAGTAGCTAATTCTTTATTTCTAGGATTTTATTTTGAATCCTATGTGGGATTTATGAACCCTTTTCTATGATTTTATGCAAGTTTTAATTCGGATTATTTCTTCTACTTGTTTTATTAAGTGCATGAACTTGATCAACTTATGTTCTTTTATGTTATTGTTAATTGCATGAATCGGAAGATCGGATTAATAATTAGAACTGTGGTAGTAGAGCCTTTGTCGTATTAACATAGGAATATAAGTAATCTCTTAGGTAGCCATTATTGAGATTTGTGCTTAATGTTGTGTTCTAGAATTAATTGCATAGGAATATAGTAATTGAATCTAGAGTGTTAGAATCGTAATACACGCGGAAGCGGGTTATGATTATTTTAGCATCTCAGGTTAATAATCCGGGTTAATTGGTTGCATGATTGAAGGAATTGGGGGAGTAATAATCATATAGGGGGAAGAATAAAATCCTAGACTTGGTTACTCTGATTAAACCTTCGTTTTTAATTGCTTTCGTGCTATTGTCTTTTTAATTTTCTTTTTAATTTAATTTATTTTAGTTAATTGTTTCTAAAGTCGACTGTGTAGGGTGGGCTTGATCATAATTGGTAGAATTTAGCGTCTAGGATTAAATAATTAAATATACCCTGTGGGTTCGATATCCGGTCTTTTAGTCCACTATATTACTTGTACGATACATGCACTTGCGTGTAGGTTTTCGGCGAAAAAATTTTTTGCGCCGTTGCCGGGGAATATTTTAATTATTTATTTCATTCTAGCTCTAGATTTGAACATTTCCACGATTCACCCAAATTTATTTTTATTTTTATTTTTCGTTTTAATTGGTTTTTGTTTTACATTTTTTCTCTTTGGTTACATGTCAGGTTACAATTTTCGCGCAACTCAAACGGGATATGAATGGCTTCTGTCTAACGAATACCTCCAAAACACCTAAGATATGCCGTCACTTTGTTGAATATGTGGTGGAGATCATTACACTAACCAATGTTGGTATTCACCGAAGGCGAATAATTTCATAGATAATACCAACATGGCTTATTGGAACACATACGCCAACACGCCACGAGAACCCACTGTTCAGGAGTGTTATTTGAACTCCGTCCTTGAAGAGTTTATGAAATCCACTCAAGCATCTATCCGAAGACTGGAGATACAGTTGGAAGAATTCAAGCGCCAGAGGTCTCTTGAAAATATTTCAGACGATATCGAGAATGGTTGCAACAAAGAAAATTCGTCTGAAACTTGTAGTGAGAAAAACCTTTAGACCTAGAAAATAGTGTCGATGAGTGGGAAAAAGAAATTACGAAGACGCTTAAGGATGATGAATCTGACAATACAATCGAGCTTAACTCCAAAGATGTCTCTGAACAAGAGAAGAAGGAGATGGATGTGGTTAGTGCAAATACTCAAATTGAGGATATTATTGTTGTTCATGACGTGACTTTGAAGGCATCAATAGAGGTTGATGAGAAAACGAATGTGTTTGAAGTGGAGGTTATACGCAGACTTGAGGTTTTTGTGTACCGATTTGAGGGAGCGGGTGATGAAGATCCCAACTTGGCTTCGTACTGATTGATTACAACTAAGAAAGACTACAAGCTAAGGTGGACCCTGACATTTTGCAATCCTATCCATGTATCGGTTGCAACTGAAGTGACAAAGTTCATGGATGAATGCGCAATCTACAAGGCTTTGAATTGGACTTAACAATTTTAAGAAGAAAAGTCTAGCTGAAGACTTAAAACTTAGCGCTTCTTGGGAGGCAACCCGAGCCTTATCGTTTTTCGTAGTTTTCTTTAATTTTATGTTTTGTTTTTACTTTCATAGGCATGCAATCTAATTAATTTATTTGAATTTTAATTTTCAGGGTCAAAAACATGGTCAGGAGGTCCAGACTGTTGGGGATTGTGCATGTATACGCAGCAGAATTTAAATTTGTTTTAGATCGAACTAGTTTCGATTACATGCATGAACTAATCACATAGTCAACGTACCTTAACGCTTCCGCCATACACATGGTAATTTTCGATTTTTTTAAAACATTTAAAACCGAAAAAATATAAAACATGCTTGTTCATCATATTGCAAAAATCGAAACACGTAATCACATATTACTCATGCTCGTAAATTAAAATTAACACAAACATGTTCGAATCAAATTTACGAAAGTTCCGATTTAATTACCTCTTGTAGCGTGAGATTTCGACGAATCGAAATCCGAACTCAAACCCGTACAAGCTGCGTTATACCACTCCTAGGGTCTGCAGGAATACCACCAAACAGCAGCTGGTCCAACGGTGAGGCGACGGCGGCGCGTGCGAATCAGCGGCGGCGGTGCGTTGGCGATGCAGCGGCGCGTGGGGCGGTGCAGCGATGTCTTCGGGGTTGCAGCTCCTGTGCAATCAGGTTTCACCTCGAATAAACTGATCTCTCCCTTCTGTAGCACTATATACAAAGGGGTTAGATAACAAGGGAAATACGAGAGAAAAAGAAGAGAAAACCGGCGGTTTTCGGCGGCGAACGACGCCGTTGCGGCGGCGCAGCGGCGGCCGAGAGGCTTGGGTGGCTAGGGCTGGACGGCTAGGGTTGTGGGAGTGAAAAATCTGAACTCAAACTCTTGTTTGAGGTATATTTATACTAGGGTTCTCAACCCTTGTGGGCTTAAGTCATTAGGCTTGACCCACTGATGCATTAAGCCCATTCCCTCGTCGGCCTCGTTTCTAGCAATCGATCGTTCACAAAATTATATTTGTGACGAGCTTAAAGTCCTCATCGATACGAGTGCCTCTTCGAACTTTCCGATTTCCAAAAGTGGAAACTTCCACTTCAGTGGACCTGTTAAATCGGGAAACTTCCCAATTTAGAAAGTTCACTAAATTCCGCATGTCTCTTTCTCTACGTTTATTCCGACTCGTAATCCACAATCACGAATCTTGGACTCAATCATATTGACCTCCAACTTTGCAAAGATTAACATATTAACCTATGCTCATTAATACCAAGGATCCGTATTACACGAGAAGTGTGACCCTCAATGGTTCAGGTGGATGCTAGTCGTGGGCTCACAACTCTTTGTGATTCGAACAACACATTGTTCTTATACGAACTCCTCCCAAGAGTCCCGATTAGAGTAAAACTCATTTTACTTAATCGCCGATCAAATCGGTGCCCAACGAATCAAAATTGGCGTCTAGCAACTACGCATCATGATTCCCTAGATACAAGTGAAGTGCCTGCAAGAACCTTAGGATATAGTTAGCGTACAGTACGATCCCTTCGCAGCACATGTCCTGATTGAACTAGAGGCATTGGTTCACCGAGACCTCTTATAAAGTTCAATAATCGTGCGAACGTTCTAGGTATTATAAATCCGTTCGTGTGTGACTAAGGGAAACACATTTCCCTAATCACCCCACTATCAACTCTGGCCAGAGATTCCTTGGATTATAAACCGTTAGAACACACAGGACATCCATGACTACGCAAGCGCTCGAATCCCCTACTACAATGCACAAACTTCACACTAGATTTCGGATTGCACGAACGTTGGCCCTTGGAGTGGTCCGTTGTGGGACTCAGGGACAGGTCACGATACAATCGGTCCTCTAGTGAAGTCACGGTGATGTCTGGGTCTTAAGGACTAACGGTGTACAACTATATCTTAGAAACCTATTACTCGATGAATGAGAACCACTTATAGATTTCTAGGGCGAGGGAGTTCAGTGAACTCATCTAGTATGAGCACCCACTCAAGTATGCCGATGTCACAACACCGAGGACTGATGAGACGCAGTACATATACACTAAGTGCTAGTCTCAAAAGGGAAAGGCCGGTATCCTCATTATTGGCGTAACCCATCGACTAGGAACAAGGTTTAACAGTTACATTACATTGTTGAGTTATCTCATGATTCTACTAGATCAACTCACAGTAATAGAGTAACTCGTTAGGACTATATCTATGTTACTTGCATGGGATAAGAGATATAGAATGCCAAATGAAATATTTTATTATTACGAACGAAGAACGATTGTTTTATTACAAGAAAAAAAGAAATACCACAACCACAAGTTGGCTTGTTGGTCACCTACTCTAACAATCTCCCACTTGACCTAACGCCAACTACTCATAAATCTAAGTCCCATCGACTCTCGATGTTTCTCGTGGACTGATCCTGACAATGGCCTGGTGAAGGGATCTGCAATATTGTCCTCCGAGGTGACTCTGTCTAGCTTGACTTCACCTCTCTCTATGATCTATCGGATCACATGGTATTTTCTCAACATGTGCTTCGACTTCTGATGAGCTCTTGGTTCCTTAGCTTGCGCTACGGCTCCGTTGTTATCGCAGTATAGTTGTACTGGATCGCTAGCGTTCGGAAATACACCCAACTCTTGGATGAATTTCCTAATCCATGACCCTTCCTTTGAAGTATCTGATGCTGCAATATATTCAGCCTCGGTGGTGGAATCAGCCGTCGTGCCTTATTTGGAAATCTTCCAACACACGGCACCCCCGTTGACTTTAAATATATACCCCGAGTTTGACTTCGAGCATCCACGTCCGATTGAAAACTAGAATCCGTGAAGCCTTCTAATTTCAACTCGGTATCCCCATAGACCAAAAACAAATCTCGAGTTCTTCGCAAGTACTTGAGAATGTCCTTCACAGCCTTCCAATGGGCTGGGCCGGGGTTGGACTGATATCTGCTTGTGACGCTCACAGCATACGCAATATCAGGTTGTGTACATAGCATGCCATACATTATGATTCCTATAGCGGATGCATAAGGTGTCCTTTTCATCTCCTCGATTTCCTTTTGCGTTTGAGGACGCATGGATTTCGAGAGGCGAACCCCATGGGACATTGGCAGGAATCCCTTCTTGGATTCTTCCATGCTAAACCGTTTAAGAACGGTGTCTATGTACATGGATTGGGACAAGCCTAGTAATCTCCTCGATCTATCTCTATAGATCCGTATTCCCAATACGTAGGATCCTTCTCCCAAATCCTTCATCGAGAAACGTGTGGATAACCATACTTTAGTTGACTGTAACATCCCTAAATCATTCACAATGAGTAGTATGTCATCAACATAAAGTACAAGGAAAGTCACTGCACTCCCACTAACCTTCTTGTAGACACAAGGTTCCTCCGGGTTTTTCACAAATTCAAACTCTTTGATAGTTGTGTCGAACCTTTTGTTCCAACTACGGGATGCTTGTTTCAATCCATAAATGGATCGCTGGAGTTTGCAAACCTTTTGCTCATCTCCAGAAGATATGAAGCCTTCCGGCTGCGCCATGTAAATTTCTTCCTCAATGTCCCCATTAAGGAAAGCGGTCTTCACATCCATTTGCCATATCTCGTAGTCATACCACGCAGAGATGGCCAGCAAAAGCCTAATGGACTTAAGCATAGCAACTGGAGAGAAGGTTTCCTCATAGTCAACTCCTTGCTTTTGAGTATAACCCTTCGCTACCAATCTAGCCTTGTAGGTCGATGCCTTTCCATCTACTCCAATTTTCTTCTTATAGATCCACTTGCAGCCTATGGGAACGATTCGCTCAGGTGGATCTACCAAGGTCCATACCTTGTTGGAGTACATAGAGTCCATTTCGGATTTCATGGAATTAAGCCAATGTCCCTTGTCTGTATCCGATACAGCTTCGTTGAAAGTTCTAGGATCACATCCTTGGTCAACTTCATCAACGAGGAATAACCTATCGGGCGCTCTCCGAACTCTTTCGGATCTACGCAGCGACGGTTCAGGAGGTATATTAGTGGTTTGTTGAATTGGTTCATTATCTGATTGTTATGCTTGAACTTCAGATTGTGGTTCTCGAACTTCTTCGAGATCAACTACATTGCCCTTTCTATCCGATAGAAATTCCTTCTCAAGGAACACGACATTTCTCGAGACGAACACCTTTGCCTCGGAAACATAGTAGAATTCGTATCCCATGGAATCCTTGGGATACCCCACAAAATAGCATAAGTCGGATTTTCTATCCAACTTATCTCCCACTAGCCGCTTCATGTAAGCGGGACAACCCCATATCCTAATATGTTTAAACGTGGGTTTCCTGGAGTGCCAAACTTCATAAGGTGTGGAGTTAACTGCTTTCGTGTTAACCCTATTCAGCAAATACACGGCAGTTAGGAGTGCATGACCCCACAGGTATGCCGGTAGCTCGGTGAACCCCATCATAGATCGAACCATGTCTAACAGTGTTCGATTCCGACGTTCGGAAACTCCATTAAGTTGAGGAATTCCAGGAGGAGTCCATTGAGACAGAATCCCATTCTCTTTAAGAAAGTCTATAAACTCAGTATTTAAGTATTCGCCACCACGATCGGATCGTAGTTTATTAATACGTCTACCGAGTTGGTTTTCTACTTGGTGTCTAAAATCTTTGAACTTTTCAAAAGTTTCAGACTTATACTTCATTAAGTACACGAAACCATACCTAGAATAATCGTCGGTAAAGGTAACGAAGTAGTTAAAACCACCCCTAGCACTAACGCTAAGTGGACCACACACGTCTGAATGGATCAAATCCAAAAGACCCTCGGCTCGTTCCATCTTCCCTTTGAAGGGAGTCTTGGTCATTTTTCCTTTAACGCAGGATACACAAGTTTGAAGTGATTTCACGTCCTCCAAGGAGAACAATCCTTCACTTACAAATTCTTTCATCCTTCTCAAGGAAATATGACCCAGTGATATAACGTTAATTGGTATTTCACTTGGATTTAGTTCATATA
Source organism: Erythranthe guttata (assembly GCF_000504015.1). Next base: position 169,662 of record NW_012193564.1, on the reverse strand, counting down.
AGTTGTTTATAAGTTGTCCCTTACAAATCATATTTTGATCCTTTTGTATAATGCAAATCGAATTTCCAAAAACAAAAGTTAAACCTTCATTATCCAAAACAGGAATAAAAATAAGGTTTCAAATAAGTGACGGAACAAATAAACAATTGTTCAAAACAATGGAAAAACTAGAATCCAAAACAGAAAGATAAATCGTCCCAGTGGCTTCAGCAGCAACCCTTTGCTCCGTTGCCCATTCTTAGGTAGGTCTCATTAAGCCTCCTACTTCTTGTCATGAGCTGCAAATCATTACAAAGATGTGAGCCACAACCAGTATCCAATACCCAAGAAGAAGATTTAACGGACAAATTAACTTCAATTAAATACGTACCCTTTTCAGAACATTTCTGATCGAGGTAAGCCTTGTAGTTGCGTCGCCAATGGCCCTTCTTTCCACAATGATGGCAAGCGTCAATAACTTTCTTGGTGACCTTGTCCTTCTTCACTCCGCTCGACTCGCCCTTCTCAAGTTTCTTGCTCGGGCCGAAACTCCTTTCCTTCCTTTTCTTCTGGAAAGAACCTTTCTTCGCAGAAGGAGCAACTAGGAGAACAAATTTCTTCTTCTTGATCGTGGACTCATAGCTGACCAACATGTTCAACAACTCATCCAATGGTGGATCGAGTTTGTTCATGTTGAAGTTCAATATGAACGATTCATAAGAACTAGGAAGGGACATTAGGATCAAATCCACCAAGAGCTCGGCCGGGAGGGTGACATCAAGGCTCACCAACTTCTCAAGGAGAGTGATCATCTTGAGACCGTGCTCGTGGACCGAAGCCCCTTCACGCAGCCTCATGGTGATCCACCATTTCGAGCATATCTCTCTCATAACAACTCCACATCAGCTGATGTTGGCGGCATTGGAAAGCTAATTTCAAGGGCTACAATTCTTAATCACACAATATTCCAAAATTCGGACTCCAACATGGCGAAAATCGAAGAACAAGTCTTGATGTTGCAGAAATTGATTCCTATATTAGGTTTCCACTACTTCCTTATCAAGAAAAGCCTATAAAAGCAACAAGTTTTTACACCATAAGCACGAAATTTTACACCACAAAACGCGAGGAACGAAGATCAACGAAGACTCAAGCATAGTTTTTCTTATTTAATTTATTTATTTTATTTTCTTTATCATAAGAATCACGAGTAGCTAATTCTTTATTTCTAGGATTTTATTTTGAACCCTATGTGGGATTTATGAACCCTTTTCTATGATTTTATGCAAGTTTTAACTCCGGATTATTTCTTCTACTTGTTTTATTAAGTGCATGAACTTGATCAATTATGTTCTTTTATGTTATTGTTAATTGCATGAATCGGAAGATCGTATTAATAATTAGAACTGTGGTAGTAGAGCCTTTGTCGGTATTAACATATGAATATAAGTAATCTCTTAGATAGCCATTATTGAGAATTTTGCTTAATGTTATGTTCTAGAATTAATTGCATAGGAATATAGTAATTGAATCTAGAGTGTTAGAATCGTAATACACGCGGAAGCGGGTTATGATTATTTTAGCATCTTAGGTTAATAATCGGCGTTAATTGCTTGCATGATTGATGGAATTGGGGGAGTAATAATCACATAGGGGGAATAATAAAATCCTAGGCTTGTTTACTCTGATTAAACCTTCGTTTTTAATTGCTTTCGTGCTATTGTCTTTTTAATTTTCTTGTTAATTTAATTTACTTTAGGTAATTCTCTCTAAAGTCGACTGTGTAGGGTGAGCTTGATAATAATTGGTAGAATTTAGCGTCTAGGATTAAATAATTAAATATTCCCTGTGGGTTCGATATCCGGACTTTTAGTCCACTATATTACTTGTACGATACATGCACTTGCGTGTAGGTTTTCGGCCAACAACGACCCCGTATTTGCTGAATAGGGTTAACACAAAAACAGGTAGTTCTACACCATATGAACTTTGGCATTCCCGATAATCCACTAACATGAAGTGGCTAGTGGGAGACGAGTTGAATAGTCGATCCAACTTATGCCATTTCGTGGGGTATCTAAACAATAAATTGTTTGTCTCAGGGAATGCCACCTTCTTAAAGAAGAAATTTCTATGCGATAGAATAGGTGTATGGTAGAACTCGAAGAAATTTGAGAACCACGAATTGAAGTTCCAACACCATAAATAGAACAAGAGCCAATAAAAATTAAATCACCCATTAATGTATCTTCTCAACAATCTATGTGGAGATTCGAAATGATCCATAGAGAACTCAATAGGCTAACACTCATCGAAGGTAGTCAAAATTAATTTGATAAGGGATGTGATCCAAGAACCTTCAATGAGGCTGTATTTGATGCAATAAGGGATATTGGCTTAACTTCATGAAATCCGAAATGGATTCCATATACTCCAACAAGGTATGGACCTTGATGGATCCACCCAAAAGAATCTTTCCCGTTGGATGCAAGTGGATTATAATCTTTAAGTTGGAATAGATGGAAAGGTATCGACCCATAATGCTAGACACTTGAAAATGAGTTATACTCTAAGACAAGTTGTTGTATGTGAGATAACTTTTCACGAAACACTATGATGTAATTCCATTAGGATTTTGCTAGACATTTCTGCGTAGTATTACTACGAGATATGGAAAATGGATATGAAGATCAGCTTCTTCAATGGCGAGATTGAGGAAATCAGAGTTGTGCAGCCGAAAGGCTTCATGTCTTCTGGAAATTAGCAAAAGGTTTGCAAAATTCCAGCGATCCATTTATGGATTGAACCTAGCATCCCATAAAATAGAATGTTCGGTTCAACACATGGATCAGGAAATTGATTTAGTAACGAGTTCGAAAGAGCCTTAAGTTTACAAAAAGGTTAGTTGGAGTGCCATTACGTTTCCCAGTATTTTGTGTTGATAGCATCCTACTCATTCGGAATGTTGTAGGGATGTTGCCTTCAACTAAAGCACAATTGTCCTAAAATTTCTAAATAAATGAATTTGGGATAAGCTTCGTACGTATTGGATACGTATTTAAAGATATAAATAGAAGAGGTCTCTTAGTTATCCCAATTCGTATTATAAACATGATATGATGTATGCAGTGGCTCGTCACTGTAGATATCAGTCTAAACCCAACCAAGTTAGTAGGAAAGCTATGAAACAATTCCTTAAATACTTGCGATGTACTATGGAATTGTTCATATATAGTCTATGGGGATTCCGAGTTGAAAAGAAAGTCGTTCGTTGACTTTAGTGTTTTAATTGGAAGTGGACAACTCAAAAAGGACGTCGGGATTTATATTCATGCTTATAAACGAGGTGCCGTATGAGTTCAAAGTGGAACATGACGGCGGATTCCACCTCCAAAGCTTAATATATTGCGGCATTAAATGACGCAAATGTAGCAGTTTGGATTCAAAATTACATTCAAGTGTTGAATGTCTATATTCAAAAGATCTAGTTAGATATCCAAGCATATACTGAATCATAATTATCTCATTGGTTAGATAATTAAAAGAGGCGAACTTTAGTTCGAGAGAGTTGCCTCGGTAGACAACATTCTAGATCCCTTTACTTCGCCTTTACCCAGACTGGTCCATGAGAAACATCGACAGTCGATGGGACTTAGGTAGTGAGTAGTTGGCTTTAGGTCAAGTGGGAGATTGTTAGAGTAGGTGACCGAAGATTCAACTAATTGTTGTGTTTTCTCACGCTAGTCGTAAATAATATATTTCGTATTAATGATAAATACCCCATTTAGCATTCTATATCTTTGTCCCTTGCATAAGAATAGATATAGTCTTTACAGTTACTTAATTACTATAAATAGATCTAGTAGAATCGTGAGATTATTTAGTTAAGTATAGAAACTGTTAAACATAGTTCCTTGTCAACGGGTTACGCCACTAATGAGGATATCGACGTTTCCCATTCGAGACTAGCACTTAGTGTATGTGTACTGCATCTCATTAGTCAACGGTGTCGTGACACCGGCATACATAAGTGGGTGGTCATAAGTTGATGAGTTCACTAAACTCCCTCAATCTAGAGATCTCTAAGTGGTTCCCAATAACCGAGTAGAGGTTTCAATGATAGCGTTGTACACCAATAATCCTTAAGACCCAGACATCACCGTGACTTCACTAGAGGACCAACTATATCGTGACCTGTCCCTGAGTTCCAGCGAGGACCTCCACAAGGGCTAGTGTTTGTGCAGTCCGAAATCCAGTGGGAGGTCTGTGCATTGTAGTATGAGATTCGATCGCTTGAGTAGTCACGGATATCATGTGTGCTCTTGCAATTTATAATCCATGAAGTCTTTGGCCAGAGCTGAAAGTGTCGTGATTAGAGAAATATGTATCTCTAAGTCAAACACGAACAGATTATATAATCAAGAACGTCCACACAGTTATAGAACTTATAAAGAGGTCTCGATGAACCAATGCCTCTAGTTCAATCGGGATATATGTATTGAAAGGATCGTATTATACGTTAACTATATCACACGGTTCTTGCAGGCACTTCATTTGTATCTAGGGAATCATGACGCGTAGTTGCTAGACACAAATCTTGATTCGTTGGGTACTTATGCTGAATCTAGCTTCAACTTAATTATAACTCTGGGGACGAGTTTAAACCACAATGTGTTGTGGGCCCACGGCTAGCTTACACCTGAGCCATCGAGGGTCACACTGCTCGTGTACTTGAGATCCTTAATACAATGAGCAAAGATAAATTAGTTAACATTAGTTGTAAATGGAAGTCAATGTGATTGAGTCCAACATTTCTAATTGTTAATTACATATCAGGATAAGTAGACGAAAAGAATCCAACGGAAATATAGTGAACTTTCTATATTGGGAAGTTTCTCGATTTGACATGTTCTAAATTAGGGTTTCCAATTTCGAAAATTGCTAAATTGCAAAGTGGTACTCGTATCGACGAGAATTTGTGCTCGTTGTGAAAATATAATTGTTATATTTTGGTGAGCATTCGTTTGTTAGAATCAAGCCGAGAAAGAGAGTGGACTTAAGCTGTTGGGCCTAGCCCAACTTAAGACATGTAAGGGTTTTCACAAGGAACATATAAATAGGATTCATATGTCTTGTGAAAGACACACAAAAAATTACCGTCACAAGATAAGCTTGAAACCCTAGCCTCTCTCCCTGTTAGGATATTAGACTAAAAGTCTCGCTTTTTGCTACATAATTTTATTATTGAATTAATAACATAGTATATTATCATTTTAGGAGAATATGCACTAGGGTATTCAATGCATTTAATTGATTGTTTGTCAATTAATTAAAAACACAAGTCTAATATTCTAATAGTATTCGAGATGGTGTGCTACGGCGCACAGAAAGATCACTTCGAAAGTTCGTTTAGAATATAAAGATAAACATTCACAATCTAGATGGAAATGGACTAACCATTGGTAAAAGATTGTAGCACAATATTTAAGTGAAATAATTGTTTCATCATTGTTCAAAATGAAACTGTATTATTTCTAGTTGACAGTAAATTACTTGATCTCTTAATCCCTAGATAATTGACGTACATATTTAATTGATGATCTCACTTTGATGTCACAATGGGAGAGATTCCTATATTGAGTCAAATGGCCCCCGGTGCTTTGGGTAGAGACATTAAGAATTAATAGGTGGAAATTAATTATCGAAAGGAATCCACATCTCTGAAATATGGGATTGCTAATAGCCCTTGAGTAGCTTATAAGATTTGTTTATGCCAAGTCCTGGCCAGGTGGATTTCGTATCCGGCATACTCAAATAAGTTAAGTGGGTAAGACTCATGAAAAGAAACAATTTAATTTATTTAGCAGTGAATAAATTATTTGGTGGTTATATAAGATATCTTAATGTGGGGAGAATCTAAGTAATGATCAACCGGAGCTCGAATGTAATATTAGAGAATATAAACAGGAGTTCAATAATTATTTGGTAGTGGAAAATAAATAATCATTTAATGATTAATTAAATGAATTATTTTATGAGTTTGGATTTTATTAATTATTAGTTGCCCGATTTATATTTTCTCCTTTAGTCTCTATTGTAGCCCAATGGATTTTCAAATTAATCGAGAAATAAAAGTTCAACCAATATTATATTTGGAATCGATATAGGCGAAAATTAAGTCCCATTCGACTGCAATTTTCGACCATATAGAGTTATAGAAGGAGCGGGATTTGTTTCCATGTAATCCTCTCTAAGGGAGACTCTAATTCCTTGTGCTATATATAATAGAGATTACGTTGATGAGAAATAAGTTTTGACACACGCCTATTTCACGTGAAGAGAAAATATTTTTCTCTTCTTATTTTCTCTCTAAATTTCTCGATTGTAGGTTTAGATTTCTTCAAGTACAAGTCCACCCTTGTAGCAGAATTATTAATCCGGGATATACAATAGAAAGACTATAGGTTTTTAGAGGAAACTATTATTCCTGAAATTTATGAGCAGTCCTGCGAAGAAATTCGCTATAAATCAACCGTTTGTTCGATTGGCTTGAAATGTATTCAGCAGCTTCCTATCTCATGGAACTATAATCCATACAGAGGGTTTCTCAATCCGATCAACCACCACGAAGATATCGGTGAAGGAAGATGGCCGGAAATTTCTGGACAGCAGTTCTTCGAGGATTGAAGGCTTGGTGTGGATCCTCGTTCGTGCGCCGAAGATAGAAACGAATCTGCTCGCGAAAACTGTAGGTTGTTAGATTAGATTTATTCCGCTTTAAACGAATCTAATCAAAACATGTTAGTAAAATTAAAACCGGCTAATCTAGAACCTCTTGCGAATTTTCATTGAATCCTGGGCTTCACATCCCAACAATTGGTATCAGAGCTTCTTTGATTAATTCGTTTGAGGTTCACATGTTGTCCAAAATTGCATGAAACGGAAAATTCATATGTTGCATGTAGCGTTTTGTTTCTGACATTGTTTTGCAGAATAGAAAATCTGCTATTATGGTTATGGATATTTTATTTATGTTTTATGTGAATGTATCTCACTGCCTCGTGAGTGGTTACGTGTCGGTTTTAATTTCCATCGCGTGATATTGATGGAAGATTGTGTGCCTACGATATTTTTATTTTTTGTAATTTTTCTAGAGGAGTTTTAGATAGAAATTACATAAATAGAATAGAGGAGATTTTGTTCTCGGAATTGTTTGCGCGACTGTGCCGTGTTTGTTATCACGGGCTTGTCCACCGTCGGATTGAGCTGAATTTTTTTTCGGAGGTTGACCGTTCGGATCATGAATCGTAGTTACCCAGATAGAGATATAAATTTCAGAACAAGGCTGGAAATTCCAGGACAATACCAGAATTATCAACCGCGCGGGGTCTCGATATCGGGCAGCAGGCAGCGGCTCCGGGTAGCCTGGAATTCGAGAATTCTGGAGTTTACGGGGACTTTTGGACTTCCTAATTTTAAGGAGTCTAAATTCGTGAGTCCCAACTTAACCAAAATAGCGGAAAATTAAATTATTTTATTTAATATTTTATGGTTGATGTGTGCTTAAATTTGTTATAAGCATGATTGCATGCATTATTCATATTTATTATATTTGGGCTTAGTTTGTTTATGTGATACACATGACATATAATTGGACAACATGAAATTTGGACATGCATAAATTTGCATTGAATTTATTATGTTCATGTTCATCTATGTGAATTATATTTGGTTATAAATGTTTTTATGTGATACCATGGATTATAATTAAATAACATAGATGACTGTGTTGAACATGATAAATTTATCATGATTCGTAGTTTTTTTATGTTTGTAATATAAGATGATTAATTTGTGTATTAGTAGGATCCCATGATATATATAACTAGAGAACATAGAACTAGAACACACTCAATAGGTGCCCATAGTATTTCTATGATTAATTATATTGGACATCGTCATAGATTTTAGATAATATCATTGATTATGAGAAAGGAGATTTATCGAATTTCGCTCCCACTCCAGGCATAATTAATTATAGACATTATCTAGAAAAATCTCCTAACGGATAATTTGGAATTGATTATAGTGATACATTATTTTCTCCATGTGGTGGAAAATAGATATCATAGAATAATCAATTTAAAATTAATTGATATTCCAAAGACATATAATTAGAGAATCTAGAAATTGAGCATTGTAATTATTTTCATAGATTCCCTCATGAAAAATGTTTTTTAAAATTATTAAGTGTATCGGGGAGTTTATTACGTATAAATCCTAAGGTCTCCATCATAGGCTTTAAGATAAATTAATTAATTATGAGAAAGGAGATTTATCGAATTTCGCTCCCACTCCGGGCACTTTTAATTATTGACTTATCTAGAAAAGTCCCCTAACGGATAATTATTAAATAAATTGTAGTGATATGTTTGTCTCACTCCGAGTCGACGGATATTATAGAACAATTGATTTAAAGATGACTTGATGGTTAAACGCTTAACAATAAAATATAATTATAACTATACTTCACTCCGATGTCTTTGTTATATTTTATTGGACCAAAGTAACCGACTATTTAATTTTATTTTCCAACACCGCCGAATTGAAATGATGATAAAATTAAAGATGTTTTACATGTCTATCTATTGAAAACTTGTAGCCTCTCTACACTTCGTAGCTTACCGGTTCCTCATAGTGATGGATTGTCGGTTGATTTCAAAATTTTGTTTGAGGGAGCCATTATAAGTGCCAATCTAGAGTTCTTAAGGATGCCCTTCTTTATAGTTAAAAATTGTTTGCTTGATTTTCTAACAATTAATGATATATTCCTTAGATCCACTTTGTAGACTCACCTTGCTAGGATTGATCGACCTATAATAATATATTAAGTATTCCCTTTCGAATGAGGAATTTAAACATATATTTTAATTGAGGAAATTCGTGAGTTAATAAACGACGTGAATTTTCGGAAGAAAATTTAGTTCTTCATTTATTTCCTTAGGTCGATTAATTGGTTCGGTGTTATATATTGAATTTTGGTTCAATATATAGAAACACTACAATGAGCCCATAGCAAGTACAAAATAATATAATAGTGAATTTCTTAGTAACGTGCGAAATTTAGAACTATGTTTTTATTTGTAGACATATTAAAAGCCTCTTGAATACATGCATATTTATTTGGATTATTGGTTAGTCTTCATGTTCGAAAGACTATACGTCTTTTGAAAGTTCATGAACTCTTAGAAACCAAGACCAGTGGAAAACCGAGATCAACTTAATCCAAAAGAAATCTATTGAATTTTAATATTTTCAACTGAGTAAGAAAATGATCTTTTCTATTGAAATTATTATGGGGAATTCAAATAGAGTTTACTCTCCTCTAAAGATCGAAGAAGGCACATAGAAGTCATATTCAGTCAATTCTTCAATCGTCAGCTAATAATTAGGCTTCTTGTCACTCACGTGACATCTATAATAGTAGTAACATTTAAGTATGTTCAAATCGAAAGAAGGATTTTATATTTAGAGATTATCATTTTGTGTCTTCCAAATAGAAGGAATTTATTTTTCTTTTATAGGATGGTTCAAAATAAATAGTTTGTTTATTTAATAATGACTTGGTCATTGTGGAAAACAAACAATTTTTTTATTTAGACACATTGATTGATAATAAATATAATGAAATCTTGTATATCCTACACTACTATTATATTCAATGAATAACTCTATTAATTAACCTCAACAGAGTATATATATATATATATATATATATGTATATATATATATATATATATATATTCGTATCCCATCCATGGCATGATTATTTCATATTTACAAGATGTTGGATTTTACTTCAAATAAAATTTTGAGACTGATTTACAATGGGCCTTTACGGTTCATGAAAAGTGAAGGCACGCACTGCCAGTCTAAGAATTTTATTTGGCAAGTAAAATAACCATGTGCCTGGTTGATGGGCCTAGTGTAAATAAGATCAAATAATTTTTTGATTTATTTTATTCTATAGTATGTGGACCTACAAATACCATAGTTAAAATAGTTTTGAGTAGTTCATCTCATTTATTAATGATATCTCGAGACATAGATATATTGATATTATGCGACATACATCTGAGGTCTTATAGAAATTGAAGACTGTGACATATAAGCATTTGAATAAATATATCAAGTCATTTGATATGGCGAAGCTTTATGGGTATAAGTTATTGAACATTTTGGT
>NW_012193564.1:139021-158986 GCF_000504015.1 Erythranthe guttata | reverse complement strand
GAAGGAAGTTTGACCGTCTTAATCTTCTAGTATACCCTAAATACGTTAAGAGTTTCGCTTGTATCGTAGTATAGAATTTCCAATGCCACTTTTCAGTGGGAGGAATTTAAGTTACTAGTGTTACATTTAGGGTGATTATCCTTGTGGGAGGATTCATAATGAAATCGTAAGATTGTATGTTTATAGAATGTTAGTGATAACAAGATTCTTGATAAACATATAATTCCTGCCTAGAACTATGAATGAATGCCCATTTCTATAGATGCAAGAAATTGGCTCAGTGCTATAAGACTCCAAAGTGGAAATGATTAGACTGAGAAACGTGAAAACCTTTTAAAAGGTTAGGGTTAAAGTAAGAAGGTTATGTCGGAAAGAAATGGATCGACTACGAGGAAACCTTCTAGTTAATAGCCACACTTTAGTCTATTCAAATTCCTAAGATCTGTTAGTGCCTTGTTTTAAATTCGGTAGATGGATGTCAAGATTTCAAATCTGTTGACGAGTGCATTTCACGATGCAAATTAAATGGATTTTAGCTTAGAGCCATATGCATTGTAATGCAAACTTAATAAATTCATTTATGAATTTAAGCAAAGTGCGCATATCATGTGATATTTAGATTGATCATATAATCAATATTTTGATTTTGATTAGGAATCTAGATGTATCACATTTTGTAGCGGAAGCGTGGTGAAAGTCTTAAAAGACGTATTAGATAATAATTTCCTTTTATAAAACGATTTGGAAATTATTTAGCTAAGGGTATTGTTTCTCGAGTCAACTCAATATGGATAACTTGAGTGAAAATAGTTATGTCGTATGGATCATTTTATAGGATCTATGAAATAGGACATTAAGTTGTTACGGGCAAGGTATATTGATTTAAATACTTGGAAAATTTAGCATGTACAAATTCCAAAGAAATGATTGTTTCTTTCAGTCACGGAGTAACTCTATCGAGAAATTAGTTTCATTGAACACGTAATTTGATAGAGATGTTGAAGGCAGTTCTTGTTGTAAAGGAAACCTTGCAATGCTATAATAAATAATTAAATTCAAATCTTGCTTTGCTTCTTGCATAGTTAGCAAATGCAAATTTATTTTGAGGCTAGTATGCTAGATTGTAGTAAAATATATTCTTAAGTATTTGAGGATACAAGATTATATACTAAGTTTACTTGGCGGATAGTCTTTGTACGACTCAATAATTAAAGGTCGAGTAATTGTAATTTTTCTATAGCATGTTATCATTGTGGGAGATTTATTTTCCTAAGGAAGTGAAAACGTATAGTGGGAGGTTTATGCAATTTTGCGATTGCATATTCTGCTAGATATACAATGTGTGCTTTTACATCGGATGATAGCCCTATCGATATGTTCTATGGATGGGTTAGAGATGTTAAGCTGAGAGTCTTTGAGACTATGTGGGAGATTGTTAGGATAGTAGACTAAAAGTCTCGCTTTTAGCTACATAATTTTAATATTGAATTAATAAAATAGTATATTATCACTTTAGGAGAATATGCACTAGAGTATTCAATGCATTTAATTGATTTTTTGTCAATTAATTAAAAGCACAAGTCTAATATTTTAATAGTATTCGAGATGGTGTGCTACGACGCACAGAAAGATCATTTCGAAAGTTCGTTTAGAATATAAAGATAAACGTTCACAATCTAGATGGAAATGGACTAACCATTGGTAAAAGATTGTAGCACAATATTTAAGTGAATTGTCTTGATCACAGTAAACAGAGAATAACTTTTGTAGTTATTGTTTTGACTTATTGTGCTAGCACACCCGGCATGTGTTGAACCAGACAAAGTGAAATAATTTTTTCATCACTGTTCAAAATGAAACTGTATTATTTCTAGTTGACACTAAATTACTTAATCTCTTAATCCCTAGATAATTAACGTACATATTTAATTGATGATCTCTACTTTGATGTCACAATGGGAGAGATTCCTATATTGAGTCAAATGGCCCCCGGCGCGTTGGGTAGAGACATTAAGAATTAATAGGTGGAAATTAATTATCGAAAGGAATCCACATCTCTGAAATATGGGATTGATAATAACCCTTGAGTAGCTTATAAGATTTGTTTATGCCAAGTCCTGGCCAGGTGGATTTCATATCCGGCATACTCAAATAAGTTAAGTGGGTAAGACTCATGAAAAGAAACAATTTAATTTATTTAGCAGTGAATAAATTATTTGGTGGTTATAAGATATCTTAATGTGGGGAAAATCTAAGTAATGATGGACCAGAACTCGAATGTAATATTTGAGAACATAAACGAGAGTTCAATAATTATTTGTTAGTGGAAAATAAATAATTATTTAATGATTAATCAAAGGAATTATTTTATTAGTTTGGATTTAATTAATTATTAGTTGCCCGGTTTATATTTTCTATTTTAGTCCCTATTATAGCCTAATGGATTTTCTAATTAATCGAGAAATAAAAGTTCAACCAATATTATATATTGGAATTAATATAGCCGGAAATTAAGTCCCATTCGACTGCAATTTTAGACCATATAGAGTTATAGAAGGAGTGAGATTTGTTTCCATGTAATCGTGAGACTCTAATTTCTTGTGCTATATATAATAGAGATTAGGTTGATGGGAAATAAGTTTTGACACACGCCTATTTCACGTGAAGAGAAAATATTTTTCTCTTCTTATTTTCTCTCTAAATTTCTCGATTATAGGTTTAGATTTCTTCGAGTACAAGTCCACCCTTGTAGAAGAATTATTAATCCGGGATATACAATAGAAAGACTATAGGTTTTTAGAGCAAACTATAATTCCCGAAATTTCTGAGCAGTCCTGCGAAACAATTCGCTATAAATCAACCGTTTGATCGATTGGCTTGAAATGTATATATCAGCTTCCTATCCCATGGAACTATAATCCATCCAGAGGGTTTCTCAATCCGATCAACCACCACGAAGATATCGGTGAAGGAAGATGGCTGGAAATTTCTGGACAGCAGTTCTTTAAGGATTGAAGGCTTGGTGTGGAACCTCGTTCGTGCGCCAAAGATAGAAACGAATCTGCTCGCGAAAACTGTAAGTTGCTAGATTAGATTTATTCCGCTTTAAACGAATCTAATCAAAGCATGCTAATCTAGAACCTCTTGCGAATTTTCATTGAATCCTTAGCTTCACATCCCAACACTCCCTCCATCAGATGTCCACCTTGCAGCCGAAACCATATCTCCGCCACCAGCCGCCGCCAGTCGCTGCCGCATCGGCATCTTCCTTGTCTCTTGTTCTTCTACGTTGCACTTAGCCTGTCACGTATCCAGTGCTGCGTGGATAGTGGATTGAATATACGAGGTGAAACTTAAGAGGAGGAAGATTATTCTGCCACCAACCCCGCCACCAAGGTCATCTCCACGCGCCGCTACAAGCCGGTGTTGTGAGAAAGCAATTCTGAAAAACTGCTCTCGGATTTTCTGCTCAATCCAGCGAGAAAATTCACTGTAAATCAACCGGCAATCGGATAGACCTGCTATTTTGGCAGAGGATTCACAACTCATGGATCAAATATCTCCCAAAAGAAATTGCGCATCCCGTCTATAATCATAGAGATATTGAAGTCGGGGCAGGCTTGTAATTTCAGATCAGAAAAGAGGCTAGATCATTACGAGTGGGAAGAGCAGCTAGCCATCTTCTCGAGTCTTCGTTCGATTCATGCTTCAAGGGTAACATCTCGTTTTCCCTAATTAATAAACAGATATTAATTAATTTATATTAATTGAGATTAATGTATGTTAATTGATTATTATATCACATGAATCTATATGTTCGATTATGTGTTTATGTGAATCGTTCGTTGAGCATGTTTATTATTTGATTTAATTTCGCAATCAGGCTATGATGATTTAATTTATGTAATTTAAATTAATTATATATGCGAGCATGTTTGTCGATTATTAAAGCAAAAACGTACGCAATTAATTGTAATTATTGTGCACGTGTTTGTTTATATAAATTACTTTATATAAATGAAGTAAAAACAATTGTTTTCCGCTGCGTAGACGTGCCTGATCCCCAACAGTGGTATCAGAGCTACGGTTGCGCAGTTAATTGTCTACGGTTGTGCAGTTAGTTGCCTACGTGATCGGGTTGACGTGAAATGTTGACAGCAGATTAACAACTCATTGATCCAATATCTCCCAAAAGGAATTGCGCATCCAGTTTATGATCTTGGAGATAATGAAGTCGGAGCAGGCCTGTAATTTTAGATTAGAAAAGAGGTTGGATCAGTAGGAGTGGGAAGAGCAGCTAGCCATCTTCTCGAGTCATCGTTCGATTCACGCTACAAGGGTAACATCTCGTTTTCCCTAATGAATAAACATATATTAATTAATTTACATTAATTGAGATTAATGTATGTTAATTGATTATTGAATCACATGAATCTATATGTTCGATTATGTGTTTATGTGAATCGTTCGTTGAGCATGTTTATTATTTGATTTAATTACGCGAGCATGCTATGATGATTTAATTTATGTAATTTAAATTAATTATATATGCGAGCATGTTTGTCGGTGATTGGAACCGAAAAGGTACACAATTATTTTTAATTATTGTGAACCTGTTTGTTTATATAAATTAGTTTATATAAATAAAGTAAAAAAAAATATTTTCCGCTGCGTACACGTGCTTGATCCCAAACAAAAGTCCATTTCGATTTTGCTAGCCATAGTTGTGTGGTACAACTACGAGATATGGCAAATAGATGTGAAGATCCCTTTCCTTAATTTAAACATTGAGGAAGAAATTTACATGGCGCAGCCAGAAGGCTTCATATCTTATTGAAGTGAGAAAAAGGTTTGCAAACTCCAGCGATCCATTTATGGATTGAAACAAGCATCCCGTAGTTGGAACATAAGGTTCGACTCAACTATCAAAGAGTTTGATTTTGAGAAGAACCGGAGGAACCTTGTGTATACAAGAATGTTAGTGGGAGGGCAGTGAAATTTTTGGTGCTTTATGTTGATGACATTCTACTCATTGGGAATGAGGTAGGAATGTTGCAACAAACGAAAGCATGGTTGTCCACACGTTTCTCAATGAAGGATTTGAGAGAAGCATCTTATGTATTGGGAATACGCATCTACAGAGATAGAGCAAGAAAGATGCTTGGCTTATCCCAAAGCCTGTACATAGACACCGTTATGAAACGGTTTAGCATGGAAGAATCCAATAAGGGATTCTTGCATTTAACCAAGGGGGTTCGTCTCTTGAAATTTATGTGTCCTCAAACACCTAGTGAAATCGAGGAGATGAAAAGGATGTCTTATGCTTCTGCCATAGGAAGCATAATGTATGGCATGCTGTGTACGAGACCCGATATTGCGTATGCTGTGAGTGTCACAAGAAGATATCAATCTAACCCCGGTCCACCTCACTGGAAGGCTGTGAAAGATATCCTCAGTACTTACGAAGAACTAAGGATATATTTGTGGTCTCTAGGGTGCCGAGTTGAAATTAGAGGGCTTTACCGACTCTAGTTTTCAATCGGATGTGGATGACTCAAAGTCGAACTCGAGATTTATATTCACGCTTAATGGTGGTGCCGTGTGTTGGAAGAGTTCCAACCAAAGCACGATGGCCGATTCCACTACCGAAGCTGAGTATATTGCAGCGTCCGAAGCTGCAAAAGAAGGGACTTGGATAAGGAAATTCATCCAAGAGTTGGGTGTCATTCCTAATGCTAATGATCCAGTACCTGTTAGAGTAGGTGACCAACAAGCTAACTTGTTGCTGTGGTCTTTCCATTTATTCTTCTAATAAATAATCATTTTTCGTATTAATGATAAAAACACCTTGGCATTCTATATCTTTGTCCCTTTGTCTCAATCATAGATATAGTCCTTACAGTTATTACAAGTACTAGTAATTGATCTTTAGGATCGTGAGATATTTACTTTAGTATTGTAACTGTTAAACTTGTTCCTAGTCGAAGGGTTACACCACCAACGAGGATATCGGCCATTCCCATTAAGAGACTAGTACTTAGTGTATGTGTACTGCATCTCATCAGTAAACGATATTGTGATATCGACATGCATGAGTGGGTGCTCGTAAGTTGACGAGTTCACTGAACTCCCTCACCCTAGAAATCTCTAAGTGGTTCTCAATAATCGAGTAGAGATATGTATGGTATAGTTGTACACCATTAGTCGTTACGACCTAGACATCACCCTGACTTCACTAGAAGACCAGCTGTATCGTGACCTATCCTTGAGTTCCACCAAGGACCGCCCCTATGGCTAGTGTTCGTGCAGTCCGAAATCTAGTGGGAGGTCTGTGCATTGTACTCGGGGATTCGGTCACTAGAATAGTCTTAGATGTCCTATGTGTTCCCATAGTTTGTAATATCTAAGTCTCTGGCCAGAGCTGACTAAGTGATGATTAGATAATTCGATTCTCTAAGTCATGCACGTACCGATTACAACACTTATAACGATCGCACAGTCATTGAACTACTAAGGAGGTCTCGATGAACCAATTCCTCTAGTTCAATCGGGACTTATGAATCGAAGGGATCGTATTGTACGTTAACTATATCGAAACGTTCTTGCAGGCACTTCATTTGTATCTAGGGAATCATGACACATAGTTGCTAGACGCGAATCTTGAATCGTTGGGTGATTAAGGTGAAACTAGCTTCATCTTAATCGTAACTCTAAGGGACGAGTTTAGACCACAAAGAGTTGTGGACCCACGGCTTGCTTACACCTTAACAATCGAGGGTCACACTGCTCGTGCACTCGAGATCTTTGAATAAACGGTCAGAGATAAAAATGTTTTATCTTTGCATGATTGAAAGTCAATATAATGGAGTCCAACATTCGTTATTTGGAATTATGAATGAGAATAAGAAAAGGAAAAGGATAGGAGAACATCTTAGTGAACTTTCGAAATCGGGAAGTTTCCAAATTTAGAAAGTGCACTGAATTAGGGTTTCCAAATTTAGAAAGTGCACATTAAGAAATTAGAAATCGAGAATTTGCACTCATAATGACGAGGACATTATAATGATTCCGAAAATGTAATCCTTACAATTTTCCGATCATTGAGTTGTGAGAAACGAGCGAGTAAAGAACTAACGAACTTAAGTTGTTGGGCCCGGTCCAACTTAAGCCCGTTAGGGCTTTCATACAAGACACTATAAATACATGATTTATAGTTCTTGCACAAAACACAACACATCCCAAAAACCCTAGCCGCTCGAACTCTCTCTCTCTCTCTCTCGGCCGACCTCTCTCCCACGGCCTTCGCCGCCGCCGGAATCGGCCCCTTGTGCCGATCGGATTTAGTAGTTATTTTCTTCTTTTCTTTTCTTCTGCATATTCTAACTTTTGCGTGTCTAGTGCCACGTATTTAGTAGATCGAAGTATACGAGTTGAAATTCGAGAGGAGGAAGATCAAAGAGTCGAAGAACCAAGGAGCAAGCCCCGAGCCAACGACGCACGCACTCCCACACACATGCACCGCCGTCGCTAGCACTAGCGCCGCCGTCGCTAGCACCAGCGCCGCCGTCGCCACTCCCCGATTGCACGGATTGGTTTCCGTGGTAGTTTTGCTTCGATTCTTACGCCTACCTCACGCTTCAAGAGGTAAATTTATTAGATTAAATTATCCATGTTCGTTTTCGTGGTATGCTTCGTGAATTTATATGTGTTTTATGTTTATATGAAATTCATGATTTACTGCGAGCATGCTAATTGATTTACTGTCGATTAAATTAATTCGCATGATTGTCGTTTTTAAATCTTCGCTGGAAGCGCAAAGGTACGCAATTAATTGTTTAATAAGTGTCGGGCATGTGATTATGTGATTTAAATTCGTTTAATTCGCATAATATTTTTGTTTTCCGCTGCGTACACGTGCCTGATTCCCAACAGTATCGTTGTACTGTGATAACACCAGAGCCGTGGAGCTAAGGAGCCGAGATCTCATCAGAAGGCCAAGCATATTCTGAGGAAGTATCATGTGATTCTAGAGATCATTGATAGAGGTTAAGTCAATGTAGAAAGAGTCACCTCAGAAAAGAACGTTGCACACCCCTTCACGAAGCCTTTACTAAGGTCAGTCGACGAGAAACATCGAGAGTTGATGGGATTAAAATTTATGGGTAGTTGGCTTTAGGTCAAGTGGGAGATGGTTAGAGTAGGTGACCAGCAAGCTAAGCTAACTTGTGGCTGTGGTCTTTCCATTTATTCTTGTAATAAATAATCCTTTTTTGTATTAATGATAAAACACCTTGGCATTCTATATCTTTGTCCCTTGTTCAAACATAGATATAGTCCTTACAGTTATTACAAGTACTTGTAATTGATCTTTTAGGATCGTGAGATATTTACTTAAGTATTAGGGTAAATTACACCCACACCCCTGAGGTATGCTTAAATAACTTTAAGGTCTCTGTGGTATCGATAATTACACTCACCCCCTTGAAACGTAGTTATAAACTCTAATAGGATACGTTATTACGATAGAGTTCTAACGGTGTGTTGGTTTCAGAAAGTGGTGGAGACAACAAAGAGTTATGGGTGATTTAAGACATATCAGGGGAGCCATGTCACCACATAACTCTCCATAACTCTATGTTATCTTCACCACTAGCTAAAAGTAATAGTCCATTAGAACCCTTTCGGAATACTGAAATGCTAAATCCTACACTACTTTTACCAATTCATGCACATAACTAAAAATATTTCTCTCTCCAAAATCTTCTCTCCTCCTTTCCCACTCTTCTTCTTTTTCCCTAATTTGTTTCACAAAATCACACACTAAAAACATCCCTAGCATTCCAAGTTCGAATTTGACAAAAATCTTCACATGTTCAAACTAAAATAAAGTTGGAATTTGAGGAAAATATTCGAATTGATATGATTTTGAATAATTAAAAAGGCTTAATGAAATTGAATAAATATTAAATAAAACGAACTCAATTTTATCATTATTCACGTACAAAATTAATGAATTTTTAGTAGCTTGGATAAAATCATTTTGGAGAGAAGTTAGAAATAATTTGAGTACAGAGAGAATTCTTTTTGTAATTTATGTGTGGGATTTAGTAAAATTTAGTGTGGGATTTAGCATGCCCCTTCGGAATAATGTATCAAATGCATTATCCCGTTAGAGTTTCTAACTACGTTTCGGGGGGGTGAGTGTAATTATCGATACCATAGAGACCTTAAAATTATTTAAGCATACCTCAGGGGTGTGTGTGTAATTTACCCTAAGTATTATAACTATTAAACGTGTTCCTAGTCGAAGGGTTACGCCACCAATGAGGATATCACATTTCCCATTAAGAGACTAACACTTAGTGTATGTGTATTGCGTCTCATCAGTAAACGGTATAGTAATATCGGCATGCATAAGTGGGTGCTCATAAGTTGACGAGTTCACTGAACTCCCTCACCCTAGAAATCTCTAAGTGGTTCTCAATGATCGAGTAGAGATCTCTATGGTAAAGTTGTACACCATTAGTCCTTAAGACCTAGACATCACCGTGACTTCACGAGAGGACAAACTGTATCGTGACCTGTCCCTGAGTTCCACCGAGGAACCGCCCCAAGGGCTAGTGTTTGTGTAATTCGAAATCTAGTGGAAGGTCTGTGCATTGTAGTCGGGGATTCGATCGCTAGAATAGCTTAGATGTCCTGTGTGTTCTCATAGGTTGTAATCTTTAAGTCTCTGGCCAGAGCTGACTAAGTGATGATTAGGCAATGATATTATTTATGATATTATATTTGACATAAAGTGAGCTGCCCCACAGATACATTCGTATTCAATTTGTTTCGCAGATACATTCGTATTCATATAATCATAGATGAAATATTTTTTTCCCATTTCTAGTTATTATTGACTTAAAATCGCATAAGTCGATGTGAATTGGCTCTAGATATTTTCAGCTCTTCTTAATTCAATTTGTTTCACAAACTTTGCCTCAACGCAAATTTTATTAAAAAAAAATATTTTTTTTACATGCAACGGTTTTTTTTTTTTAAGAAACATATTCATTTATGCATATATATATATATATATATATATATATATATATATATATATATATATATATATATATATATATATATATATATATATATATATATATATATATATATTATACAGACTTGTATAGCAAACAAAAAATTAAGCAGATGCAGTTTTGCAGAAAGATACTAACCAACGTTTTAAAAAAAATTGGTATAACAGACTTAAATACACACGATAGAGACAAAAAAATAATATAATCTTACTGATCATAATACAAAAGAAAAATAATCAAATAAGCTAATTATTATTAATATTATTTAATTGTTTAGTTCTTGCCAATAACGACTACGTTCGCCTTAAAGAGACCGTCACATAGGTACCCCTTTCCCACGTAGAACTCTCCTTTGGTTAGCACAAATTTGTCCGACTCAAAAGCCACTTGAAACCTTTCTTGGTTATGATAGAACCACTGATTAAGTTCTTCCTAATATCCGGAACATGTAGCACATCGTTTAAGGTAACTTCCTTTCCGGAAGTGAATTTTAGGATCACTTGTCCTTGTCCTTCAACCTGTGAATAAACATCATTTCCCATGAAGAGCTTTTGTTCTTGTTCCAACTTTTTATAGGAGGAGAACAAGCTCTTGTCATAGCAAATGTGATGTATAGCTCCGATGTCTACCCACCATCCTCGAGTATCGCTCATTAGATAGGCCTCCGTTACAACTGCAGAAAAGCGCATGTTGTCGTTCTCGGAAGCGGCTAAGTCAATAGTGACATTCGCTTCATTTTTATTATTTTCTTTGCGGTGGCGACAATCCTTTGCAAAGTGTCCATTGTTTCCACAAACGAAGCACGCTCCGATGAATCTCTTATTTTTCTTGTTGTTTGGTCCTTTGTTAAATGTAGGACCCTTTCGCTTGTTGCTCTGCTTCGAGCTCTCCACTACATGTGCCTTAGCCATGTATTGACCACCCCCGTCAGTAATTTTACTATCCTCCTCGGTTTTGAGCCTTGCTAGGAGTTCCTCCATCGTCCATTTGGACACCGATTTCTTGTGCCTTAGGTAGTGTTTAAACTCCGGCGAACTCGGTGGAAGCTTTCCAATTATGGAAGCTACTTGATGGGATTCACTTACCTCATAACCCTCGGCGAGAATATCATAAATCATGAGTTGAACTTCATTCACTTGCTCACTCACAGTTTTGTTATCGACCATTCGATAAAAAATGGAATTTGACCACTATAAATTTCCTATAAACTATCCAACAAAAGTTTAGGAGCCTTTATAGGACTATAAACTTTGTACAACGTTTCGTCCAAGCAATTCAAGATGTAGTTACGGCATAGGAAATCAGAGTGACTCCACGCATCGATGGCTATGAAGACTTCCTTGTTACTTTCGTGAGTTTCTCCTTCATTTACCTTACGTGCCTTCTCATTGAGAAATTTAGCCAAATTCGTGGTAGTAAGATAGAAGAACATTTTGTTCTTCCAAGTAGGAAAGTCCGTGCCTATGAACTTGTTTAGTTTTTTGGCCGCGCCGACAACCTTAGGTGCGGCATCTTTGATTGAAGCCATCTTCTACACAATATTCAGATTCACAGAAAAAGTTTAAACGAAAAGAATTTTAAATTAGAAAGAAAAAATAATTTTTCACAAAATAATTAATACAAAATCTTAATATTATAAGTACAATGATGTTTTAAAAGACCTTTACTGTATAGATGTCATATTGAACACACGTTTATAATTTAAATGAACAAAACATTCAATTCATGATCTTTGTTCTCCCGGCAAAAGACCATATGAAATTCTCTACGCATCAACATCTTTTTAAATGATAGTCCACATATAGAATTCATATACACATTTTATGATGAACCATTAAAATATAATTGATTTAAAAACTAATAATGGAGTAAGAACCCCAAATTTGGACTATTCAACACAACACTGTTTTGAAACTCAACTCGTTTTTCCACTAATTTTTCCAACACAATGGATTGTTTTGAATAATATATATATAACCAGAATATAACTTTAGTCACAACTTTCGAACAGATTTTACCACCGCATATGTTTATAATATCAACAAATATTCAGAATTCAAGGTTCCGTTTGCAAGTGGTGACACAGACGCAAAAAAAAATATTTTTCCTATGCAAATTATTATAATAAGAAATAGATTATCGTCTTAAGATTGTTGGTATAATTAATAACTGTTGATTTTAAATGCCTATAGAAATCTACTCATCTGTTGAGACAGACTACGTGTTATGACATTAGGTGACGTAACAGAATTGTTGTGTTGTCACAGTAATAAATCTACGAAAGCCAGAATAAAGAACACAACAATTTAATGTGGTTCGGATACAAATGTACCCTACATCCACGAGGACTTGCAAAACTAGTTCAGATTTAAGTGTACAATAATAGGACTTAATAAAAACACTAAAGACTCTCTCTTTATGTAATATGCCGTTCTTGCACACGACTCGAACTTGTTGATAATCAAAGCAATTCCTCCTCCGCACTCTTGGACTTCCTCCAATGTTGAACTTCCTTCAAACCGCGGATCGACCTCTCCCGAGATCTTTTAAGCACTTCTCCCGAAACGCCGATCTTCTTTATGGCCTGGTAGAAGAAACCTGTTCTGTTGCCACACCTGACATGCAGACAGGGCTGCAGCACGGGCTGCACCCTTCAAAGCCTTTATGCTGGGATTTTTCTTATTAAAGCTCCATGGGACTCATATGAGGTTGAGGGCCTTATATAGGCACGAAATCCACCACCCTAAACCTAACTTGGGCCCTAAGAAATCGATTAACTAGGTAATAGAATCCTAGTCGATTTATACTTCTATTCTAGATAAGTACAAAAGATACCTAACTAGAATATAATACATGGAAATAAATCTAAGTCCTAATAACAATATTACAAAAATAGGACTCTAATTAATTCCAAAATAAACATGGAAAACAAATCTTTGCTAATCTTTAGTTTCCACGTATGGCGGATTTCTACAATCTTCACAAACAGAAATCTGGTGCCAACAATCTCCCCCTTTGGCATAGATTGGTTAGAATCCATGTTTAACAAGAACTCCCCCTGCAGATGAGATTTACTCCCCCTGCAACAAAGATACCACTTTTCTTCACTCGTCTTGGTCTTCTATCAGAGTGTCCCATCACGGGGCACGTTACAACGCAGCGGAATTAGGTGAATATCGTGACAGACTTCCGTCTCAACCTTCCTTGTGAATGTTGGGGATCGTGCATGTATACGCAGAGGAATTTAAAAAATTTAGATCGAACTAATTTCGATTACATGCATAAACTAATCACATAGTCAACGTACCTTAACGCTTCCGCCATACATATGGTAATTTTCGATTTAATTGAAAAATACGTAAAACCGAAAATCACGAAACATGCTTATACTTCATTTCACAAAATTGAAACATGTAATCACGTATTACTCATGCTCGCAAATTAATAATCATACAAACATGTTCGAATCGAATTACGAAAGTTCCGATTTAATTACCTCTTGTAGCGTGCGATTTCGACGAATCGAAATCCTAGAACGAGTCACGTACAAGCTGCTAATTACCAATCCACGGGGCTGCAACTCACGGCTGGACCAAGCTGATCCAGCAAGCGACGAATGGCAGTGAACGGCAGCAGCAGCGGCGGTGCGTGGCAGCGGCAGCGGCGGCGCGTGAGCGGCGTATCGGCGCGTGCGGCGGTGCGTGGATTCGTCGGGGCAGCAGCTCCTCTCCAATTAGGTTTCACCTCGTATTTTTGACCCACTCGAACTACAGCACTAGATGTAAACGAGTTAGACAACAACAAGAATAAAAAGAAGGAAACGAGAGAAGAAAAACCGGCGGTTTTCCGGCGGTGGTCGGCGGTGGCGCGCCGGTGGAGCAACGGCCGAAGAGGGGAGCGGCTAGGGCTTGAGCGGCTAGGGTTTGGTGCTGAAAATCTGATCTCAAACTCTTGTTTGAGGTCTATTTATACCTAGGGTTTTCAACCCTAGCGGGCTTAAGTCATTGGGCTTGACCCACTGATGCATTAAACCCATTCCCTCGTCGGCCTCGTTTCTAATATACGATCGTTCACAAAATTATAACAAAATTATATTAGTGACGAGCTCAAAGCCCTCGTCGATACGAGTGCCTCTTCGAAATTTCCAATTTCCAAAATTGGAAACTTCCACTTCAGTGGACTTGCTAAATCGGGAAACTTCCCAATTTAGAAAGTTCACTAAATTCCGCATTTCTCTCTTTCTCTACGTTTATTCCGATTCGCAATCCACAATTACGAATCTTGGATTCAATCATATCGACATCCAATCGTTCAAAGATTAACACATTAATCTATGCTTGATGTTATCAAGGATCTATATTACACGAGAAGTGTGACCCTCAATGGTTCAGGTGTATGCTAGCCGTGGCTCACAACTCTTTGTGATTCGAACAACACATTGTTCTTATACGAACTCCTCCCAAGAGTCCCGATTAGAGTAAAACTCATTTTACCTAATCCCCGATCAAGTCGGTGCCCAAGGAATCAAGATTGGCGTCTAGCAACTACGCATCATGATTCCCTAGATACAAATAAAGTGCCTGCAAGAACCTTATGATATAGTTAGCGTACAGTAAGATCCTTTCGTAGCACATGTCCCGATTGAACTAGAGGCATTGGTTCACCGAGACCTCTTATAAAGTTCAATAACCGTGCGAACGTTCTAGGTATTATAAATCCGTTCGTGTGCGACTTAGGGAAACACATTTCCCTAATCACCCCACTCTCAACTCTGGCCAGAGATTCCATGGATTATAAACCGTCAGAACACACAGGACATCAATGACTACTCAAGCGCTCGAATCCCCTACTACAATGCACAGACTTCACACTAGATTTCGGATTGCACGAACGTTGGCCCTTGGAGTGGTCCGCGGTGGGACTCAGGGACAGGTCACGATACAATCGGTCCTCTATTGAAGTCACGGTGATGTCTGGGTCTTAAGGACTAATGGTGTACAACTATATCTTAGAAACCTATTACTCGATGAATGAGAACCACTTATAGATTTCTAGGGCGAGGGAGTTCAGTGAACTCATCCAGTATGAGCACCCACTCAAGTATGCCGATGTCACAACACCGAGGACTGATGAGACGCAGTACACATACACTAAGTGCTAGTCTCAAAAGGGAAAGGCCGGTATCCTTATTATTGGCGTAACCCATCGACTAGGAACAAGGTTTAACAGTTACATTACATTGCTGAGTTATCTCACGATTCTACTAGATCAACTCACAGTAATAGAGTAACTCGTTAGGACTATATCTATGCTGCTTGCATGGGATAACAGATATAGAATGCCAAATAAGATATTTTATTATTACGAACGAAAAACGATTGTTTTATTACAAGGAAAAGAGAAAGACCACAACCACAAGTTGGCTTGTTGGTCACCTACTCTAACAATCTCCCACTTGACCTAAAGCCAACTACTCATAAATCTAAGTCCCATCGACTCTCGATGTTTCTCGTGGACTGATCCTGACAATGGCTTGGTGAAGGGATCTGCAATATTGTCCTCCGAGGTGACTCTGTCTAGCTTGACTTCACCTCTTTCTATGATCTCTCGGATCACATGGTATTTTCTCAACACGTGCTTCGACTTCTGATGAGCTCTTGGTTCCTTAGCTTGCGCTACGGCTCCGTTGTTATTGCAGTACAGCCGTATTGGATCGCTAGCGTTCGGAAATACACCCAACTCTTGGATGAATTTCCTAATCCATGACCCTTCCTTTGAAGCATCTGATGCTGCAATATATTCAGCCTCGGTGGTGGAATCAGCCATCGTGCCTTGTTTGGAACTCTTCCAACACACGGCACCTCCGTTGACTTTGAATATATACCCCGAGTTTGACTTCGAGTCATCCACGTCCGATTGAAAACTAGAATCCGTGAAGCCTTCTATTTTCAACTCGGTATCCCCATAGACCAAAAACAAATCTCGAGTTCTTCGCAAGTACTTGAAATGTCCTTCACAGCCTTCCAATGGGCTGGGCCGGGGTCGGACTGATATCTGCTTGTGACGCTCACAGCATACGCAATATCAGGTCGTGTACACGGCATGCCATACTTTATGCTTCCTATAGCGGATGCATAAGGTGTCCTTTTCATCTCCTCGATTTCCATTTGCGTTTGAGGACGCATGGATTTCGAGAGACGAACCCCATGGGACATTGGCAAGAATCCCTTCTTGGATTCTTCCATGTTAAACCGTTTAAGAACGGTGTCTATGTACATGGATTGGGACAAGCCAAGCAATCTCCTCGATCTATCTCTATAGATCCGTATTCCTAATACGTAGAATGCTTCTCCCAAATCCTTCATCGAGAAACGTGTGGATAACCATACTTTAGTCGACTGCAACATCCCTACATCATTCCCAATGAGTAGTATGTCATCAACATAAAGTACAAGGAAAGTCACTGCACTCCCACTAACCTTCTTGTAGACACAAGGTTCCTCCGGGTTTTTCACAAATTCAAACTCTTTGATAGTTGTGTCGAACCTTTTGTTCCAACTACGGGATGCTTGTTTCAATCAATAAATGGATCGCTGGAGTTTGCAAACCTTTTGCTCATCTCCAGAAGATATGAAGCCTTCCGGCTGCGTCATGTAAATTTCTTCCTCAATGTCCCCATTAAGGAAAGCGGTCTTCACATCCATTTGCCATATCTCGTAGTCATACCACGCAGAGATGGCCAGCAAAATCCTAATGGACTTAAGCATAGCAACTGGAGAGAAGGTTTCCTCATAGTCAACTCCTTGCTTTTGAGTATAACCCTTCGCTACCAATCTAGCCTTGTAGGTCGATACCTTTCCATCTACTCCAATTTTCTTCTTATAGATCCACTTGCAGCCTATGGGAACGATTCCCTCGGGTGGATCTACCAAGGTCCATACCTTGTTGGAGTACATAGAGTCCATTTCGGATTTCATGGCATTAAGCCAATGTCCCTTGTCTGTATCTGATACAGCTTCGTTGAAAGTTCTAGGATCACATCCTTGGTCAACTTCATCAACGAGGAATAACCTATCGGGCGCTCTCCGAACTCTTTCGGATCTACGCAGCGACGGTTCAGGAGGTATATTAGTGGTTTGTTGAATTGGTTCATTATCTGATTGTTGTGCTTGAACTTCAGATTGTGGTTCTCGAATTTCTTCGAGATCAACTACACTGCCCTTTCTATCCGTTAGAAATTCCTTCTCAAGGAACACGGCATTTCTCGAGACGAACACCTTTGCCTCGGAAACATAGTAGAATTCGTATCCCATGGAATCCTCGGGATACCCCACAAAATAGCATAGGTCGGATTTTCCATCCAACTTATCTCCCACTAGCCGCTTCACGTAAGCGGGACAACCCCATATCCTAATATGTTTAAACGTGGGTTTCTTGGAGTGCCAAAGTTCATAAGGTGTGGAGTTAACTGCTTTGGTATTAACCCTATTCAGCAAATACACGGCAGTTAGGAGTGCATGACCCCACAGGTATGCCGGTAACTCGGTGAACCCCATCATAGATCGAACCATGTCTAACAGTGTTCGATTCCGACGTTCGGAAACTCCATTAAGTTGAGGAGTTCCAGGAGGATTCCATTGAGACAGAATCCCATTCTATTTAAGATAGTCTATAAACTCAGTACTTAAGTATTCGCCACCACGATCGGATCGTAGTTTCTTAATATGTCTACCGAGTTGGTTTTCTACTTGGTGTCTAAAATCTTTGAACCTTTCAAAAGTTTCAGACTTATACATCATTAAGTACACGAAACCATACCTAGAATAATCATCGGTAAAGGTAACGAAGTAGTTAAAACCACCCCTAGCACTAACGCTTAGTGGACCACACACGTCTGAATGGATCAAATCCAAAAGACCCTCGGCCCCTTCCATCTTCCCTTTGAAGGGAGTCTTGGTCATTTTTCCTTTAAGGCAGGATACACAAGTTTGAAGTGATTTAACGTCCTCCAAGGAGAACATTCCTTCACTAACAAACTTGTTCATCATTCTCCAGGAAATGTGACCTAGTCGAGCGTGCCAAAGTTGTGCGGGGTTAAGACTTATATCTTTTCGTTTTGCGGATATAACGTTAATAGGTATTTCACTTGGATTCAGTTCATATAAGTTGTTTATAAGTTGTCCCTTACAAATCATATTTTGTTCCTTTTGTATAATGCAAATCGAATTTCCAAAAACAAAAGTAAAACCTTCATTATCCAAAACAGGAATAGAAATAAGGTTTCGAATAAGTGACGGAACAAATAAACAATTGTTCAAAACAATGGAAAAACTATAATCCAAAACAGAAAGATAAATTGTCCCAATGGCTTCAGCAGGAACCCTTGCTCCGTTGCCCATTCTTAGGTAGGTCTCACCCACATTAAGCTTCCTACCTCTTGTCATGAGCTGCAAATCATTACAAAGATGTGAGCCACAACCAGTATCCAATACCCAAGCAGAAGATTTAACGGACAAGTTAACTTCAACTAAATACGTACCCTTTTCAGAACGTTTCTGATCGAGGTAAGCCTTGCAGTTGCGTCGCCAATGGCCCTTCTTTCCACAATGATGGCAAGCATCATCAACTTGCTTGGTGACCTTGTCATTCTTCACTCCGCTCGACTCGCCCTTCTCAAGTTTCTTGCTCGGGCCAAAACTCCTTTCTTTCCTTTTCTTCTGGAAAGAACCTTTCTTTGCAGAAGGAGCAACTAGGAGAACTGATTTCTCCTTCTTGATCGTGGCCTCATAGCTGACCAACATGTTCAACAACTCATCCAATGGTGGATCGAGCTTGTTCATGTTGAAGTTCACTATGAACGATTCATAAGAACTAGGAAGGGACAGTAGGATCAAATCCACCGAGAGCTCTGCCGGGAGGGTGACATCAAGGTTCACCAACTTCTCAAGGAGAGTGATCATCTTGAGACCGTGTTCGTGGACCGAAGCCCCTTCACGCAGCCTCATGGTGATCAACTCCTTGGTAGCTGAGTACCTCGATGCCCTAGTATTCTCACTGTACATGCTTTCAAGATGATGCTTGATATCATAAGCATGCACGTGAGACTCATACTTCCTCGCGAGCTCTGGCACCATGGATGCTAGCATGTAGCACCTCGCATGGAGGTCGTCCTTCTTCCATGCCTCGAAAGTGGCAGTCTCGTCAGCAGTAGCAGTCGCAGGAAGAGCAGCGCGGGGACGTTCATTGAGCACATAGAGACGCTCCTCGACTTGGAGCACAAGTTTCAGATTGCGAAGCCAATCCAAATAGTTTGGACCGGTGAGTTTGTTTTGGTCGAGGATTGAGGAAAGGGGATGTTTGGACATTGTTGCTGAGAAAATTTTAAGAAGACAATAATTAGAGTTTAGTTCGTAATAATCGTTACAATTAAAATTTTGGACTTTTATGTTTTAATTGTTCTCCCACTAATTTTATCGAATTCCACCACCCTCTAGCAGACAATCGAGAAAACTTATTTTTCTTTAATGGGCTTTAGGTCCAATAGCGCTAATGTAACCCGTAGTTAATCTATCCCGATTACATAAGCCTAAAGGTAGAGTACTATCAATCACATCACTATGTGACCCTAAAGATCGATTTACCTCACACTTGATAATGACCTAAGTTAATCTAGCGAATATCAAAATCTTCGTGTGTCAAGTCTAGCCTACCAATATGAGATGTCATAGATCCAACTATATCGAACTAATGCAATCCCTAGTTAATCTAGCCGACCACATTAATCCAACATAATTTTATCTATGACCGTATCTCCATCTAATGTCAATTAAATTACAGCTTATCCCACACTAGCACTCCCCGCTAACACGGCTTACTG
>NW_012193564.1:115452-129116 GCF_000504015.1 Erythranthe guttata | reverse complement strand
CACTACACTGCCCTTTCATCTGATAGAAATTCCTTCTCAGGAACACGGCATTTCTCGAGACGAACACCTTTGCCTCGGAAACATAGTAGAATTCGTATCCCATGGAATCCTCGGGATACCCCACAAAATAGCATAGGTCGGATTTTGTATCCAACTTATCTCCCACTAGCCGCTTCACGTAAGCGGGACAACCCCATATCCTAATATGTTTAAACGTGGGTTTCTTGGAGTGCCAAAGTTCATAAGGTGTGGAGTTAACTGCTTTGGTATTAACCCTATTCAGCAAATACACGGCAGTTAGGAGTGCATGACCCCACAGGTATGCCGGTAGCTCGGTGAACCCCATCATAGATCGAACCATGTCTAACAGTGTTCGATTCCGACGTTCGGAAACTCCATTAAGTTGAGGAGTTCCAGGAGGAGTCCATTGAGACAGAATCCCATTCTCTTTAAGATAGTCTATAAACTCAGTACTCAAGTATTCGCCACCACGATCGGATCGTAGTTTCTTAATACGTCTACCGAATTGGTTTTCTACTTGGTGTCTAAAATCTTTGAACTTTTCAAAAGTTTCAGACTTATACTTCATTAAGTACACGAAACCATACCTAGAATAATCATCGGTAAAGGTAACGAAGTAGTTAAAACCACCCCTAGCACTAACGCTTAGTGGACCACACACGTCTGAATGAATCAAATCCAAAAGACCCTCGGCCCGCTCCATCTTCCCTTTGAAGGGAGTCTTGGTCATTTTTCCTTTAAGGCAGGATACACAAGTTTGAAGTGATTTAACGTCCTCCAAAGAGAACATTCCTTCACTAACAAACTTGTTCATCCTTCTCAAGGAAATGTGACCTAGTCGAGCGTGCCAAAGTTGTGCGGGGTTAAGACTTATATCTTTTCGTTTTGCTGATATAATGTTAATAGGTATTTCACTTGGATTCAGTTCATATAAGTTGTTTATAAGTTGTCCCTTACAAATCATATTTTGTTCCTTTTGTATAATGCAAATCGAATTTCCAAAAACAAAAGTAAAACCTTCATTATCCAAAACAGGAATTGAAATAAGGTTTCGAATAAGTGACGGAACAAATAAACAATTGTTCAAAACAATGGAAAAACTAGAATCCAAAACAGAAAGATAAATTGTCCCAATGGCTTCAGCAGCAACCCTTGCTCCGTTGCCCATTCTTAGGTAGGTCTCACCCACATTAAGCTTCCTACTTCTTGTCATGAGCTGCAAATCATTACAAAGATGTGAGCCACAACCAGTATCCAATACCCAAGCAGAAGATTTAACGGACAAGTTAACTTCAACTAAATACGTACCCTTTTCAGAACGTTTCTGATCGAGGTAAGCCTTGCAGTTGCGTCGCCAATGGCCCTTCTTTCCACAATGATGGCAAGCGTCATCAACTTGCTTGGTGACCTTGTCATTCTTCACTCCGCTCGACTCGCCCTTCTCAAGTTTCTTGCTCGGGCCGAAACTCCTTTCTTTCCTTTTCTTCTGGAAAGAACCTTTCTTCACAGAAGGAGCAACTAGGAGAACAGATTTCTCCTTCTTGATTGTGGACTCATAGCTGACCAACATGTTCAACAACTCATCCAATGGTGGATCGAGCTTGTTCATGTTGAAGTTCACTATGAACGATTCATAAGAACTAGGAAGGGACAGTAGGATCAAATCCACCGAGAGCTCGGCCGGGAGGGTGACATCAAGGTTCACCAGCTTCTCAAGGAGAGTGATCATCTTGAGACCGTGCTCGTGGACCGAAGCCCCTTCACGCAGCCTCATGGTGATCAACTCCTTGGTAGCTGAGTACCTCGATGCCTTAGTATTCTCACTGTACATGCTTTCAAGATGATGCTTGATATCATAAGCATGCACGTGAGACTCATACTTCCTCGCGAGCTCTGGCACCATGGATGCTAGCATGTAGCACCTCGCATGGAGGTCGTCCTTCTTCCATGCCTCGAAAGTGGCAGTCTCGTCAGCAGTAGCAGTCGCAGGAAGAGCAGCGGGGGGACGTTCATTGAGCACATAGAGACGCTCCTCGACTTGGAGCACAAGTTTCAGATTGCGAAGCCAATCCAAATAGTTTGGACCGGTGAGTTTGTTTTGGTCGAGGATTGAGGAAAGGGGATGTTTGGACATTGTTGCTGAGAAAATTTTAAGAAGACAATAATTAGAGTTTAGTTCGTAATAATCGTTACAATTAAAATTTTGGACTTTTATGTTTTAATTGTTCTCCCACTAATTTTATCGAATTCCACCACCCTCTAGCAGACAATCGAGAAAACTTATTTTTCTTTAATGGGCTTTAGGTCCAATAGCGCTAATGTAACCCGTAGTTAATCTATCCCGATTACACAAGCCTAAAGGTAGAGTACTATCAATCACATCACTATGTGACCCTAAAGATCGATTTACCTCACACTTGATAATGACCTAAGTTAATCTAGCGAATATCAAAATCTTCGTGTGTCAAGTCTAGCCTACCAATATGAGATGTCATGGATCCAACTATATCAAACTAATGCAATCCCTAGTTAATCTAGCCGACCACATTAATCCAACATAATTTTATCTATGACCGTATCTCCATCTAATGTCAATTAAATTACAGCTTATCCCACAATAGCACTCCCCGCTAACACGGCTTACTGCACTATTATGAGAGGCTACACATAATTTGATTGTTGGTAGAAGGAAAGAAAAATTCAACAATTTGGTTTTCCTTTATAGCTTGATAATTATTCTTGATTAAGAATGAGGGATTTTATTTTTAAATCTTATTAGCTCATCGGAAGTTTTAGGTTATGATCGTTTGTGATTCCTACAACTATGTTCTCTAGGTATGTGGAAACGCATATTGATCCTAAGAGAGACATACGATCATCATCGTACTTAATCACAATTATTCATCTCATGAATTAATTAATAAATACGATTAATTGCAAATATAATTAACGGACTTCTTTCATTCATAAATCATTCAAATAAGAATGAAGTCCATTAATTGTTTGCCATCTAATTTGTGTTCCATTAATTAAACTAATTTAACGATTAAATTAAATAATTAATCCAACACTATTCTTTGAATTCAAATTAAATTAATGGATCAATTATCTAATTGGGTTTAATTGATAAATAATTTCAAAAATTAAAAATTAATTAATTTTAATATTAATTTTCAGAAAATCAAATAAAAAATTTTTTATTTTTTTTTTTTTTTTTTGTTTGCGCTGACCGGACCGGTCGGACCGGTCCGACCGGACCGGTTCGGTCAGCTGGAAAAACAGCAGAAAAACGAATTTTAAAAATTTTATATTTTCTGAAATATTCAAAATATTAATTAATATTAAACCACCCAATTTGATAACACCAAAAATTCAACAATTCAACAAATCGAAGCATGCTTTCGAAAACGATAAACACGTTGACAAATAAACGATTAACCCGTGGCTCTGATACCACTGTTGGGGATCGTGCATGTATACGCAGCGGAATTTAAAAATTTTATATCGAACTAGTTTCGATTACATGCAATACTAATCACATAGTCAACGTACCTTAACGCTTCCGCCATACATATGGTAATTTTCGATTTAATTGAAAAATACATAAAACCGAAAAATCACGAAACATGCTTATTCATCATTCAATAAGATCGAAACATGTAATCACGTATTACTCATGCTTGCAAATTAATAATCATACAAACATGTTCGAATCGAATTACGAAAGTTCCGATTTGATTACCTCTTGTAGCGTGAGATTTCGACGAATCGAAATCCTAGAACGAGTCACGTACAAGCTGCTAATTACCAATCCACGGGGCTGCACCTCACGGCTGGACCGAGCTGATCCAGCAAGCAACGAGCGGCGACGAACGGCAGCAGCAGCGGCGGCGCGTGGCAGCGGCAGCGGCGGCGCGTGAGCGGCGGTGCGGCGCGTGCGGTGGTGCACGGATTCGTCGGGGCAGCAGCTCCTCTCCAATTAGGTTTCACCTCGTATTTTCGACCCACTCGAACTATAGCACTAGATATAAACGAGTTAGATAACAACACGAATAAAACGAAGGAGAAAGAGGAGAAAACCGGCGGTGTTTCCGGCAGTGGTCGGCGGTGGCGCGGCGGAGATGCAACGGCCGAGAGGTGTTGAGCGGCTAGGGTTTTTGTGCTGAAAAATCTGATCTCAAAACTCCTTTTGAGGTCTATTTATACCTAGGGTTTTCAACCCTAGTGGGCTTAAGTCATTGGGCTTGACCACTGATGCATTAAGCCCATTCCCTCGTCGGCCTCGTTTCTAATAAACGATCGTCCACAAAATTATAACAAAATTATATTTGTGACGAGCTCAAAGTCCTCGTCGATACGAGTGCCTCTTCGAAATTTCCAATTTCCAAAATTGGAAACTTCCACTTCAGTGGACTTGCTAAATCGGGAAACTTCCCAATTTAGAAAGTTCACTGAATTCCGCATGTCTCTCTTTCTCTACGTTTATTCCGATTCGCAATTCACAATTACGAATCTTGGATTCAATCATATCGACATCCAATCGTTCAAAGATTAACACATTAATCTATGCTTGTTGTTATCAAGGATCTATATTACACGAGAAGTGTGACCCTCAATGGTTCAGGTGTATGCTAGCCGTGGGCTCACAACTCTTTGTGATTCGAACAACACATTGTTCTTATACGAACTCCTCCCAAGAGTCCCGATTAGAGTAAAACTCATTTTACCTAATCCCGATCAAATCGGTGCCCAACGAATCAAGATTGGCGTCTAGCAACTACGCATCATGATTCCCTAGATACAAATGAAGTGCCTGCAAGAACCTTATGATATAGTTAGCGTACAGTACGATCCCTTCGTAGCACATGTCCCGATCGAACTAGAGGCATTGGTTCACCGAGACCTCTTATAAAGTTCAATAACTGTGCGCACGTTCTAGGTATTATAAATCCGTTCGTGTGCGACTTAGGGAAACACATTTCCCTAATCACCCCACTATCAACTCTGGCCAGAGATTCCATGGATTATAAACCGTCAGAACACACAGGACATCCATGACTACTCAAGCGCTCGAATCCCCTACTACAATGCACAGACTTCACACTAGATTTCGGATTGCACGAACGTTGGCCCTTGGAGCGGTCCGCGGTGGGACTCAGGGACAGGTCACGATACAATCGGTCCTCTAGTGAAGTCACGGTGATGTCTGGGTCTTAAGGACTAATGGTGTACAACTATATCTTAGAAACCTATTACTCGATGAATGAGAACCACTTATAGATTTCTAGGGCGAGGGAGTTCAGTGAACTCATCCAGTATGAGCACCCACTCAAGTATGCCGATGTCACAACACCGAGGACTGATGAGACGCAGTACACATACACTAAGTGCTAGTCTCAAAAGGGAAAGGCCGGTATCCTCATTATTGGCGTAACCCATCGACTAGGAACAAGGTTTAACAGTTACATTACATTGCTGAGTTATCTCACGATTCTACTAGATCAACTCACAGTAATAGAGTAACTTGTTAGGACTATATCTATGCTGCTTGCATGGGATAACAGATATAGAATGCCAAATAAGATATTTTATTATTACGAACGAAAAACGATTGTTTTATTACAAAGAAAAGAGAAAGACCACAGCCACAAGTTGGCTTGCCGGTCACCTACTCTAACAATTTGATAGTTCGTTCGGATTGGCCGTCGGTTTGGGGGTGATAGGCGGTGCTGAATTTTAATCGCGTTCCGAGGGTTTCGTGTAAACTTTTCCAGAATTTGGACGTGAATCGAGGGTCTCGGTCGGAAATAATCGAGACGGGAACACCGTGGAGTCGGACTATCTCGCGGACATATAGTTCGGTTAGCTTCTCTAAACTGAAAGTCATTCGGATCGGAAGAAAGTGAGCCGTTTTGGTCAGTCGGTCAACGATCACCCAAATGGCGTCGGATCCTCTTTGGGTCTTCGGAAACCCTTGCACAAAGTCCATTGTGATAGCTTCCCATTTCCATTCCGGAATTAGGTTCGATTGAAGTAGACCTCCGGGCCTTTGATGTTCCGCTTTGACTTGTTGGCAAGCTAAGCATTCAGCGACAAATCGGGCCACGTCTTTCTTCATTCCAGGCCACTAGTAGAGCTTTTTGAGATCTTGGTACATCTTGGTTTCTCCGGGATGGCAAGTGTACGTGGTTTGGTGAGATTCGGTTAAGATTAGTCGGCGAACATTTGGATTATCACGAACGTAAATGCGATTTTGGAATCGGACGAGACCATCTTTGGTGATTTGAAAGTTGGGATTGGATTCGAGGTTGTCGCGAATTTTGAGGATTTGCGGATCGTTTTGTTGGGCTGATTTGATCGATTCTCCCAAGTTAGGTTGGACTATGAGCGCGTTGATCGATTTGCGGCTTAGTGCGTCGGCGACCACATTTGCTTTGCCGGGGTGGTAGAGTATTTCGCAATCGTAATCTTTGACTAGTTCGAGCCATCTTCGCTGTCGCATGTTCAAGTCTTTTTGAGTGAAGAAATACTTCAAACTCTTGTGATCGGTGTAAATGGTACACTTTTCACCATAGAGGTAGTGTCGCCAGATTTTGAGTGCGAAAACGACGGCGGCTAATTCGAGATCGTGCGTTGGATAATTGCGTTCGTACTCTTTGAGTTGACGTGAGGCGTAGGCAATGACTTTTCCATTTTGCATAAGTACGGCGCCTAATCCTAATTTCGAGGCATCGCTGTAGACTATGAATTCTCCGACTTTCTCCGGTAGTGCGAGAATTGGTGCCGATGTGAGTCAAGCTTTTAATTCGGTAAAACTGGCGTCGCATTCGGGCGTCCACTGATACCTCACGTCCTTTCGAGTCAATCGGGTGAGTGGAGAGGCAAGCTTCGAGAAATCCTTTACGAATTTGCGGTAGTAGCCGGCTAGTCCAAGGAAACTTCGAATTTCCTTCGCATTCTTCGGAATTGACCAATTTGACACGGCTTCTATCTTGCTAGGGTCAACGGAGATTCCTTGTTCTGAAACAATGTGACCAAGGAAAGCCACACTCGAAAGCCAGAACTCGCATTTGCTGAACTTGGCGTATAGTTGATGCGATCGGAGGGTTTGGAGTACGATACGAAGGTGAGACATATGATCTTCTTGGGTTTTGGAGTAGATGATAATGTCGTCGATGAAGACAATCACGAACTGGTCCAAGTATTGTTGAAAGACTCGGTTCATAAGGTCCATGAAAGCTGCGGGGGCGTTGGTTAGACCGAAGGGCATGACAACGAATTCGTAGTGACCGTATCGGGTTCTGAAAGCTGTTTTGGGGATATCAGATTCTTTGATTTTGAGTTGATGATAGCCGGATCGGAGATCGATTTTCGAGAAGACCGATGAGCCTGGAAGTTGGTCGAAAAGATCATCGATTCGAGGAAGAGGGTATTTATTCTTGATTGTGACTTTGTTGAGTTCACAGTAATCGATGCAAAGGCGGAGGGATCCGTCTTTCTTTTTGAAAAAGAGAACCGGTGCACCCCACGGGGAATGGCTGGGTCGAACATAGCCTTTGTCGAGTAATTCTTGGACTTGGTCCTTCAGTTCCTTCAATTCCATCGGGGCCATACGATACGGTGCTTTGGAAATTGGCGTAGCGCCGGGAATTAGATTGATTTCGAACTCGATTTCTCGATCGGGTGGAAGTCCGGGAATGTCATCGGGAAATACGTCGGGAAATTCTTGGACAGCTCGAATGTCGGAAATTTGGGCTTTGGGGTCAGACTCGGATTTTAGGATATCCACTAAGTAGCCGGAGTGACCCTTGTGAATGAGTTTAACTGCTTTGATCGCGGATATGATTGGAATCGAGGGTTTGGGTTGACTTCGGAATTTTAGGGTTTTGCCGTTCGGAAGTGGAAAAATGACCGTTTTCGAGGCACAGTCGATTTGGGCTTTGAATTTGGTTAACCAATCCATGCCTAGTATAACTTTGAAGTTTTGGATCGGTAGGAGGATTAGGTCGAAATTCATGGGTTGAGTATGAACTCGGATTGGACAATTGATTATGACTAGGTTAGAGCACATTTCTTCGCCAGAGGGAATGAGAATTCGGTATTCGTAATTTAATCGGTTCGGTTCGAGATTTAAGTGGGCAATTATGTCTTTCGATATAAAGGAATGAGTAGAGCCGGAATCGATAAGGGCATAAATGGGTTCTTCGAGGATAAATATGGTACCTGCTATCATAGACGGGTCTTGCTCGATCTGTTCTTGAGTCATGGCGAACACTCGGCCGGGGACGTTCGGTGGGGGTTTCGGGCAATCTTTCACCATGTGTCCGGGCTGATGGCATCGAAAGCAACTCCTTGTTCCTTGTATGCATTCTCCGGAGTGACTCTTTCCACACTTCGGGCAGGTTGGCCTTGGCGGCGGTGGCGGTGGTCCGGTTGTTTGGCGAATGGGCTGCGTTCCTTTTCCTCGGAATGGGCGGTTGCCAAAATTGTTCTTTTTCCATGGTCGTTGAGTAACTCCTTGTGGTCGGCGGTTGTTTTGAATGTCTCGTTCGTCTTGGGCAGCCATAAGTGCTTTGTCTACGAGTTGGCGGAAAGTTGAGGCGTCGGACATACGAATGTCTCTACGGATTTCTGGTTGAAGGCCACGAATGAAATGGTTCTTCTTTTCTTCGGCGTCTCGAGCGATGAATGGGGCGTAGAGGCAGCCACGTTCGAAACGACGGATGTATTCGATCATTGGTAAGTTGCCTTGTCGGAGTTCGAGAAATTCTTTGAGTTTGTGGGCTCGCACGTCTTTCGAGAAATATTTTTCGAAGAATTGGACTTTGAAATCGGTCCATGGCAGGGTTTCGAGGTTTGTTCCTTCCTTGATTCCTTCCCACCAGTGACGAGCTTCGTTTCGGAGTAGGAATATGGCACAGTGCACGCGGTCGCGGTCGGTCATTTGCATGTAGTCGTAGATGACTTCGAGAGATTTGATCCACTCTTCGGCTATGGTGGGGTCGGTTCCACCGTGAAATTCGGATGGGTTCATTCGGAGGAATCGTTCGTATATGGCTTGATGCGCATTATTTTGAGGCGGGGTTTGGTTACGTTGGAGAAGTTGTTCGATTTGACGTTGGTGGTTTTGGGCTTGTTCTCGGATTAAGTTGGAGAGATTATTAATGGTTTGATTGGGGTCTTGTGGTTCATCGGCGGGATTGCTCGGGTTTGCTCGGGTTATACGTCTCGCCATTATTTCTATATTAATTATCATTAATAAGTAAAGCAAATAAAACACATAAAGAAAATAATACACATACTTTACCGGATGGTCCGAGCTTCGTGTTTCGAGTAGTCCTTAAGCCCGTGAAGTTCGTACGAGTATCTATGAACAATGCTCTGATACCACCGCTTGTAGCACCCCCCTTCTAGACGGGCAATAAATCGAACCGGTTTATCGGAATATTCATTAAACTAGCGGAAGCAAAGGATCTCTTTGTAATTTTTGAAACATTGGAATGGGGTGAAAATGCAATTATTAAAAATATCTTCTTTTGGGTATTGAAGGCTTTGCATTTTCGAAAACTTTGTTGGATTGCTTTAACCGAATACAAAGCTTGGTTTGGAAATAAGTTTCGAAAGGAGGTTTCTCATTCGAGTGCTACATTCTCACTAAACATTTTTCGGTTCGAGAACAAATCAGAGTTCGAAAAGGTTATTTTGGTGAGTAATTCGAAAATTTCTAACGAAGGCATGAAAATAGCAAATTACGAAACTTACTATATTAAAGTAGAATTTAAGTACGATTCATAACGAAAATAAGTTCAAAAGTACGAAAAGAGAAATGTTACGGTTTAGGGTTACACCACCAAAAGAAAATAACCAAAAGTCTAGCATCGTTCACAGGTCCTCGTACGTCTTCCAAAATCCCGGGCAAGACCTCGATCCACTACTCGACCCATCCCGGTTGAGGATTACTACTACCTGCAATTAAAGGACATCTATATGAGCTATAAAGCTCAGTAAGAAATCCGAGTATTATCGAACTTTGGAAATACGTTATACATAATATATAATATTGTATACCCGTTCTTACCCACGTTTCGTAACACAACACAAGGCAATCGGTCAAATCACATACCTCACGAAAACACATCATTTAACAAAATCACGTAATTATGCAAAATGACTAAAATGCCCTTTTTATGAAAATCATGAAAAACACATTTTTCGGTTTATCGGATCCGTGAAAGATTAATTTCTGTACCGAATAATAAACCTGTTACGAGCCCGTTTTCACTAAGTGGAATCAAACCACTACACACATCATCCTAGTTGGATAACGGCCCACTATATCCGAGTTGTTTATTACTCGATATTCCATTAATCTTTCAAATAAAATCATTTAATGCAACTTTTGGAAATTATGCTTATGACCCACACATAACATCACAAATGTCAATCAAGTGTCACAAATCACACAAATACTACAATTTACCACATTTTCACAATTTGGGCAAAAATCCCCAAATTCTCACATATAAACACACAACCACACACGGCACACACACCATGCACAATCAGCACCCACACATTCACACCTTTTCAGCACACACACATGTAACCAACACATGAAACATCACTAATTACTCATCAAAGCAAGCTTAAGAACAAATACCCATTTTTCAATTCTCATTCTATGGACTTATTACCACTTCTAGGTAATAATCCATTTCAATCAATTCCTCACAGCCATTAAACACATCCAGCAGCAATTCAAAGTACAAAAATACCAAAACTCATAATTCATAACCATTAAATCAAAACATGAACACTTAAGGCACAAAACATATGCAAATGACATGCAATTATCCTAATTTCGAAATATTAGCAAACTAATTTCAAAAATTCTCAAATTAAATCCTAGAACTAACTGACTCAATTTCCAGATTCTGAAATAAATTTTAAAGTTTTACAAAGTTTCGAATTTTCTTGAAATAAAAACTAGGAAAATCCCTTTTTCAATTTAAAAAATCCAAAACTCTAATATAATTCTAATTGATTTAAAAACTTGTTAAATAAAACTTTATCCTATTTAATACTTGCTGAAAAAAAAAACAGATCCAAACTTTAAAAATGAGAGATTTTTCGGAAATTGCAGTTTTGACCCAAAAGTTTCGAAATTTATACATGCAACCACACTAGAAGTTCAATTTCTACTTTTTCATGAAAACCCCTAACAAATCTGAAATTCCACTTTACTAGATGCAGAAAATGAAGTTGAAAAGTCACTTTATGCAGAAATTTCGGAAATTACACAATTTACCCCAAATTCTCTAGATCTACACATGCAAGCCTACTAGAGTTTCAAAATCAACTTTTTCTAACAAAAATTCTTTAAATCCGAAATTTTTGTTCAACACATGTTGGAAAACAGTTTTGAAAACATTTTTCGGACAGACTTTACAAAAATTACAGATTTGGCCCACAACTTTCGAAGATCTACACATGCAACCACAAAAAGTTAAAAATTCCTTTTTCTTGAAAACCCCTTTTTGAAATCTGAAATTTTTAAGGCTTTTGGCCAATAAAAGTTGTATCTACCCACTATCAATATAGATGATGCATGCAAGAACAAGAATTTAACAAGAAACACTCAATTTCTATTTTTCTTCAAAAACCCCTAAATTTTCGAAATCTTTCCCAATCTTTTAGAAAACTTTGAAAATCGTTTTGATACTATTGATGCCATTTAATTGCAGCAAGAAATCGGAATTTCTTAACTTAAAATCGAAGAAAGAAAATAACCGAGAGGGAGGAAAGCTTTCAAGCACCGAAGTTCAACCAAGCCACCTTGATTGTGAAGGAAATGGTGTGAGCTTCAAGGAGGGAGGAGTTGTGATCTCCCGTAAGGAGGCAAGTGGGTTTGATGCGTATTTTTGGAGGGCATGTTAAACCATGAGTTACACCGCCGAACGGCTCGGTATACGTACGCATGCATGTATGTACGTGTATGTATGTACGTATACATATATGTATATATATATATATATATATATATATATATATATATATATATATATATATATATATATATATATATATATATATATATATATATATATATATATGTATATTCATACATATACATATTTTTTTATATATATATATATATATATATACACACACACATATATATATATATATATATATATATATATATATATATATATATATATATATATATATATATATATATATATTCAAATGTATAATGCAAACATTAGTATATATGTATGTATACGTACGCATGCATGTATGTACGTGTATGTATGTACGTATACATATATGTATATATATATATATTCCACATAATTTTCAAATAATTTATCAAATAAATAAAATACGCAATTATTCACATAAACCACGTAATTCACGAAATTCCATAGTATTTCAATTTACGGGAATTTAAATCATATAAATCACATATATAATAGCGCACGTAATTATTCACGTAAGTAACATAATTAAATTCACGTAATGCATATAATCACGTAATAATATTTCCTAAGGGTTCTCGAGTTAGGAATATTAATCTCGGGTTTTAGGGTTTTCGGGTTTTGGAAAGGTGGGGTGTTACAATCTCCCCCCCTTAAAGAAATTTTGTCCCCAAAATTGTTACCTGAAAAACTCGGGGTATCGCTCGCGCATTTCTTCTTCTCGTTCCCACGTAGCTTCTTCGGGTGTATGGTTTTGCCAAAGGATCTTAACGAATTTAAGGTCTCGGTTTCGAAGGGTTTTGGTTTTGAAATCAAGTATTTGGGAAGGTTTCTCTTCGTAGGATAGGTTGGGGTTTAGTTCGACCGGTTCGGTTTTCAATATGTGGTCGGGGCTGCGAATGTATTTTCGAAGCATCGAAACGTGAAAGACGTTGTGAAAGTTGGATAAGTTGGGTGGTAAGGCGAGTCGGTAGGCGCGAGTACCAATTTTGTCGAGAATTTCGAATGGGCCAATAAATCGCGGTGCTAATTTTCCCTTTTTCCCAAATCGCATAATTCCTTTGAAAGGCGCTACTTTTAAGAATACGGAGTCTCCGACTTCGAATTCGAGATCTCTCCTTCGAGTGTTGGCATAGCTTTGTTGCCGATCTTGGGCAATTCGCATTTTCTCTCGGATGTTTTTGATGATATCGACGGTTTGTTGGACTAGGTCGGGGCCAAGGAATTTTCTTTCGCCTATTTCGTCCCAATGGAGCGGGGACCTACACTTGCGGCCGTAAAGGGCTTCGTAGGGTGCCATTCCAATCGACGAGTGAAAGCTATTGTTGTATGCGAATTCGATTAGTGGAAGGCGGGATTCCCAATTTCCTCCAAAGTCGAGAATACAAGCGCGGAGAAGATCTTCTAGGGTTTTGTGTTGGGGATCGTGCATGTATACGCAGCGGAATTTAAAAATTTTATATCGAACTAGTTTCGATTACATGCAATACTAATCACATAGTCAACGTACCTTAACGCTTCCGCCATACATATGGTAATTTTCGATTTAATTGAAAAATACATAAAACCGAAAAATCACGAAACATGCTTATTCATCATTCAATAAGATCAAAACATGTAATCACGTATTACTCATGCTTGCAAATTAATAATCTTACAAAC
>NW_012193564.1:61972-79223 GCF_000504015.1 Erythranthe guttata | reverse complement strand
AAAAGAAAAAAAGATATTTAAGATTGGAAATGGGCCATAAATAAATTGATTAATTTACAAAATGCAATTTGAAAGATAAAGCAAAACTTGCGATCTTTAGAGTGAACTTCATGAGAATTGGTCAATGGTTTGGTCAATGGTGTGACAATTTGCAGATATACAATGAAGTATCAAAACAGTAGCCGCGGCCAAAACTCCATACCTGAATTCCAATGGAATATAACATTCGAACAGTGCTGGATTTTGATACTTTTCTTCCACCCCCAAT
Organism: Erythranthe guttata; assembly: GCF_000504015.1. Next base: position 78,955 of record NW_012193564.1, on the reverse strand, counting down.
TTCAAGTGCAAGTGCACCACTGCAAAAACGTAGAGCATGTCACAAGTCTCGCCTACATGCCAGATTTTGAAGTATTATTGCATCTAAGACTACACATATTCGAAAATTTCAATCCGGTTTATTTCAGATAGATATAAGTTTTAGGCGTTATCCATAGAATGAAATATTTTAAGGAGAGTGAGACTTCCCTTTTCATCTCTTAAATATTCAAACATTTCTACACGTATAATACGCCCAACACCTCTTCGTAGATTTCCCTGTTAGTTTCAATGGTATATTAACTTATTTTCTTACAACATTTTTCTACTAAATTACACATCTAATCTAGCAACAAAGTACTCCGCACAGTGAATCTTCATACATAATGTCGACTGTAAGTCAATCCAACAACCATAATAACTTTACATTGATTAAGCACAAAACGGCAGTAGATTAATAAGCTAGCCTAATTTCTATTCCTCAACTTTGCTTCAGATAAACACTTATCAAATTAATTTATTTAGGCGTACTGCTGAGTTGTTAATATTGCATCGATGCATGTATGACCATAAATCTTTCTGAAATATTTAATTGATAAAGTTGTAATAAACAATAGAGGCATATGAACAAAAAAGCTGATCCTGACTCGATAATGTTTATATATCATATGGTAAAAAAATGGAGAAAAATTAAAAATACACACCTTCCAACTGTGCCGGCAATTCGTCCATGTGATTTAGCGGAAAAGAAATGAGTGTAGTGAGCAGTTGCACCAAACGAGCTTGTCCCAATCTACAACAGTAAGACAATTAGAATGGAATTCGTTTCTGTTTCTCATTCATAAAACAAAAATATGACGTGTCTGAAACGACATCGGAGCACATTTAATTAGGGGTTTTCTTTTTTGCATAAGATTCGAGTATCTAGACATGTGCTGTTACACGATTTTCCATCGAAGTTATGATGACTAACTAGTCTTGTAGTACATTTTGCATAACAGAATAAAAAAATTAAAATTAAAAATTAAATTGTATTTGTAGAGTTCATGCACAGATTGCTCAAGCCGTAGAGTAATAATTTAACAACTCTGTCAAACAGTTTTAAATAATAATCTCAAGAGATAATGCACGCTGACCAGCATGCATAGCAGACACTAGACTTTATTGCAAGCAGAAAGATAGGTCAGAATTTTGGAGTTTCTAAAAACAATTAATCGAGCCATTTTTATTAAATGAAAAATATAAAAATGAGAAACGAAATCCAAACGTTGAAACAACATACAATTTAAAAGGGACGTTTCTGCGAAAAATTTGCAATACATAAGTGAAACGATAAATAAGATAAAGTGAAGTAAAGAAGGCTGCTACCTTAATCCCTCCCGAAGCAGACATATTTTCGTCTTTCTTTCTCCAGCCAACACCTATAGATGATTCTACACCTAAAGAGAGATGTATCTGAAAGACGACCAGAAGAAAAGCGAAAGAGACGTTATATTTAATATGAGGAATTCACTGCATTTGATTCGGTCCTCACGTCAAACAAAAATGATGTAATAAGCATAGAAAGATAGTAATTAATTACAATAAATAAGAAGGAAAGAACAAGTTTTTTTTCTAATGCAGAAAAGCTTACGTTTCCATTTGTTGTCTCCGAGAGTTGACGGCTCCAAGTGTTTGATAGATTAATCGAGCCATCTCTCAAAGACATGGTAATCCCCATTATTGCAGTAGAGTGAACCGACAATTGTCTTGAAAGTGGAACACAAAAAAAGGTGTGCGTGTGTGTGTAAGTTTAATTGAACAAAAAATTTAATTTGAAATCATTTGATAGAAAGATGGTAACTACCGAGAAGATTGCATTCCTAATAACGACTGCAAACCAATAGAGCCCATAAATTCAACAGAAGAAACCGGGGACAAATTATGCCTAAGGATAGCAGTCGTTGCACCACCACCGGCATTTGAGTTCACCGCCAAATTCCCACCGATAGCCAGAGAAGTGTGCTTCGATATTTGAGTTTGAACTTCACTCGCCATAACCATCCTAAATTAATTGATTAATAATATCTTTGTCAAATAAAACTAAAACCGTACGACGGAAAAAAAAAATGATTTATTTAGTGAGCTTGAGCTTTAATTATTATTACCCTCTCATAATGCCGTCACCATCTACAAAATCAGGCCACGACAAATTTGCCAAAATCGAACCAGAAGGTTGGAAATGCGCTGCAACTTTTTCTTGTTCCATCTGACGCTTCAATCTCTCGAGTTCTTCCTTTATCTCTTCAACTTTGTTCAATTTGGGGCCGAGTTCCAGACCGGAATTTAGTCCCTCCATACCATAAATATCGTATATCATTCTCTTTTTTTCATCTGTTAAAATTTCATAAGCTTCACATACTCGTTGAAAGTTCTCTGTAGCGATCTCCTTCATCTGAGCAGCAGCGTTCAAGAAAGAGGATCATATTAGCGATTTCCTTTATATGAAACTGAAACACGACATGTAGTATAAGAAAATATATATATATATATGATAGAATATGCATTTGTTGAAAATAGTTGTTTTGCAGTTTCTAATACAGGATCTCGACTTTTAAACAATAAACAAATATATAAAACTCATGAATGCTTAAGCATGATTTAAACCCATGTAGCAGAACATTTGTTTCCTAATAGGTTTAAACAAGTAGTTATAGTTTCGGTCAAGGAAAAGGATAGATTTTGAATGGAAAAGCACGAAGCAAATATCTTTGATTGAAAACACAATGTCAATAAAACTAAATTCCTAACTTCAGAGTCGTAAAAATTGATTACTGAACCATAGTATCAAAAGCCACATATAATCCAATGGCCCAGCAAAATAAAATTGATTATTCGCTGAGCTCAGCATCGCAAAAACAAAGTAAACCTATATACTATAATCCACTTTTGTTTTCAAAATCTAATGTAGAAACTAAATAGAGGTTATATTAAGTAGATTCAGCACCATTCATATATACATGAAAAAAAAAATATAAATCCAATTCCCCCTCCGACCCTCAATCCGAATTAAATTAAAAGGCGAAACGAAAATACCTAACCACCACATTCATATATACTCCAAAAAAATCAATTTTACCAAACGGAAAGCATAGATAAACAGAATTAGAACAAAAAAATAAAAAACAGATAAAAATTATTTAGAAAAAAAATGAAACAAGGGAGTAAGGGTTTAGTACTTGAGGAGATTGGCATTTATCAGGATGATAAACTTGAGCCCATTGGCGATAAGCCCTTCTGATTTCTTCATCAGAAGCTTCGGGCGATATGTGCAGCAAAGCATAGAGTTCTTTGTTGTTGGGTTCTCCATTTTTTTCATTCATCTGCTCGCTCCTCTGTCACGATGATTTCCGAAAAAGGGGTTTTGGGGGTTTAAGCAGAAACAGAAGAAATTCAATTAAATAAAAACAACCAAAAAAAAAAAAAAAAAAGTCAAGTAAGAAGTCTACGGATATTCAATGTTGCTTGTTTCAGAGAGGGGCCGACGATTCTTCGTATGTGAAACGCAGTTCTTTTACCTTTCGTGGGCGTGGGGCAATTTCAATTAAGATTGTTCTTTTTCTTTTTTTTTTGTTAAACCCCCAATTATCATTTATTTGTTGGGTAATTTGAATTAACTTCAAACCAACTATTACATTTTTCCTATTGCTGACATTTGTAATTTTCAGTTCTTTTACTTTATTTATTTTACTGATTAAAAAAAAAAAAAAAAAACTGTTCCTTAGACATAAGCCCATTTTTTTATTATTTATTTTGTTTTTTTTATTTCAATAAACCCCTTCAAAACCATATCCCCAAAGTATCCTCTCAAGCTTCATTCGAAATAATTCTAACAAGAAACTCATTTTAGGCTTCTCTAATTATATGGGCTCTTTGATATAACCCCTCAATACTTCTGAGAGGTCTAAACTATTTTGCACCATTTGAGAAAAATTCACACCAAATTTCAGTCATGCATTTTTCCATTTATATCCCTACACGTTACACACTATCACCCATGACCCATCATTGTGTCTTTCTTTCTTTATTTCCTTTTTTCTTTATTATTATTTTATTATGATTATTATAAATTTATTATTATTATTATTATTATTATTATTATTATTATTATTATTATTATTATTATTATTATTATTATTATTATTATTATTATTATTATTAATTTATTATTGTTATTTTTTTCAAAAGAAAAGTTTAAATATTTTTTTATTTTTTTTTATTTCATTTTTTTATTTTTTAACTTTTTTTCTCTATCAGGTATATTAATCGACTATGAAGCATATTAAATCGACTATGATGAACTATAGTCGGTTAAGGAACCGACTACTAAAAATAACAAATCACAATTACAAAAATGCAAAACTATATTTTACAAAAACAAACAATATACAAACATTATAATTGATTAATACAATTGGAATCAATAAACAAAAAAATCAAAAAAAAATAAAAATTGAAGTCAATGAAGCATATTAATCGACTATGATGTGAAGCATAGTCGATTAAGAATCTGCTATGAAAATAACAAATCACAACTGCGAAAAAATGCAACATCAACTATATATTACAAAAATAAAAAATATACAAACATTATAAATGATTTATACAATTAGAATCAATAAAAAAAATCCAAAAAAAAATAAAAAAAAATTGGAGTTGATCAACCTTAATCACCTACTAGAGCATAATCGATTAGCTTAATCGACTACCAGAGCATAATCGATTAGCTTAATCGACTATGAACATGTACATAGTCGATTAAGGTTTCAGCCTGCGCAAAATTCTCTACATGCGTCGTCCTCCGCCTGATCCACCCAAAAACCCTAAATATGCTTCTCCGCCGTCACTACACCGTCGCACCATACAATTTCAACCAATCCTTAACAAGAATAAAATAAATAATTCATACAAAAAAACATAAATTAGCATTTCAATGTCCACAAAAGAAAAAAACAAGAACTATTCGAAGGTATTTGTCAACCATTGTTGGTCACTCCATAAACAATTTTTGAGCACATGACAAAACAAACACTAAAAAATAATAAAAGTAAAAAAAAAAAAAATACCTTCATCAACAATTTCCGTTGATTCTCCTCCGACGATGAGTGATTTTTCTTCTTCCTCAACAGCTTGTTCATCTTCTTCTTCCTCCACACGCCGACGGGGTGGAACATGCTGTTGAGAAAGAAGAGTGGTTCTCCTCCACACACCGACGACGAGTGATTCCTCTTCTTTCTTTCTCCATCTTCTGGCAGCGGCAGCGACGGGGAGAAGATTGCCAGAGAAAATAAAGAAAAAAATAGAGAAGAAAGAATACATAGAAGAAGAGAAGAGAGAAACCGAGAGAAGAAGAGAGAAACCGAGAGAAGAAGAGAAAAGAGAAACGGGAAAGCGGCGGAATAAAATCAAAAATAACATTAGGGTTTTGAAAAAGTATAGACAATTAAGGGTAGTTTTGAAATTATGAAAATATCACATGGGTAGAATATTAGGTAAGGGGGTTTTCTCTAATTATTTTTGGGAGGGGTGTTTCATTAACAATATTTCCTAGATGGGGGGTTTCCTCTAATTTTCCAATTTTTTATTATGTATATTTTACTTTTTTTTATTTTAAATTATTTTATCGGACTCTGACCAATTGACTTTGAACTTTCGATCAATTGACTTCCCACTTCCGATCAGCTAACTTCCGACTTGCGATTTTTTGTAGGTGCGGGTTGCCGGAGCTTTGATCAGCTAACTTCTGGCTTACGATGAACTGACTTCCCACTTACGGGCAACTACTTTCCCTCAAGTCCACTAAATCACGTTAACTTAATCAGGTTAACTATTTGAAGTCAACTGACCGGAGGTGAGCAGATCACTCACGATTAATTAACTACCAATTAGTTAACTTGATATAGTTAGCTGATGTTTAAAAAAAAAAAAATCGACGTTGGAGCTTTGATTAGTTAACTTTCAACTACTTAACTTCCAACTAGTTACCTTCATTAAGTTGACTTTATTACTTGGTTGATTTTCTAATGGTGGACCGCACTGGAGTTTGAATCAACGATCGGTTGACTTTCAATCAGATGACTTCAGGTAGTTTACATGATGAAGCTAACTTGATTTAGTTGAGTTGATGAAAGTTAGTTGACCGGATTCAAGAAACCACCTGATCGTAAGTCGGAAGTTGGAAGTCAACAAATTGGCGTTACGGGAACTAGCGACGAAAAAAAAATCATAAGTCGAATGTTTGTTGATCAAAAGTCACAAGTGATATCGTCTCCTCTCCCTTCTCTCATGTCCTCTCCTCTACTCTCTTCTCACATCTTCTCTCTTTCTCTTCTCTACTCTTGTCTCTCGTTTCTTCTCTCTTCACATCTCCTCTTTTCGCGTCTCTCTTTTCTCTTCCTTCTTATCTCTTCTCTCTTCCTCTTGCATTGTCTCTTGGTTCGCTTGCATTCTGTTAGAGTAGGTGACCAACAATCCAACTTGTGGTTGTGGTCTTTTCATTTAGTCTTGTAATAAATAATCTTTTTTCGTATTAAGGATAAAACACCTTGGCATTCTATATCTTTGTACCTCGTACAAACATAGATATAGTTCTTACAGTTATTACAATTACTTATAATTGATCTATTAGGATCGTGAGATATTTACTTAAGTTTTATAACTGTTAAACCGTGTTCCTAGTCGAAGCGTTACGCCACCATTGAGGATATCGGCCTTTCCCATTAAGACACTAGCACTTAATGTATGTGTATTGCGTCTCATTAGAAAATTGTATTGTGATATTGGCATGCATAAGTGGGTGATCGTAAGTTAACGAGTTCACTGAAATCCCTCATCCTAGAAATTTCTAAGTGGTTCTCAATAATCGAGTAGAAATCTCTATGATATAATTGTACACCATTAGTCCTTATGACCTAGACATTGTTAAAGTAGGTGCCCAACAAGCCAACTTGTGGCTGTGGTCTTTCCATTTATTCTTTTAATAAATAATCAGTTTTCGTATGAATGATAAAACACCTTGGCATTCTATATCTTTGTCCCTTTTTCATACATACATGTAGTCCTTACAGTTATTACAAGTACTTGTAATTGATCTTTTAGGATCGTGAGATATTTACTTAAGTATTATAACTTTTAAATGTGTTCCTAGTCGAAGGGTTACGCCACCAATGAGGATATCGGCCTTTCCCGTTAGGAGGATAGCGCTTAGTGTATGTGTACTGCATCTCATCAGTAAACGGTATTGTGATATCGGCATGCATAAGTGGGTGCTCGTAAGTTAACGAGTTCACGGAACTCCCTCATCCTAAAAATCTCTAAGTGGCTCTCAATTATCGAGTAGAGATCTCTATGATATAGTCGTACACCATTAGTCCTTAAGACCTAGACATTGTTAGAGTAGGTGACCAACAAGCCAACTTGTGGCTGTGGTCTTTCCATTTATTCTTGTAATAAATAATCATTTTTCATATTAATGATAAAACACCTTGGCATTCTATATCTGTGTCCCTTGTTCATACATAGATGTAGTCCTTACACTTATTACAAGTACTCGTAATTGATCTTTTAGGATCGTGAGATATTTACTTAAGTATTATAACTTTTAAATGTGTTCCTAGTCGAAGGGTTACGCCACCAATGAGGATATCGGCCTTTCCCGTTAGGAGGATAGCGCTTAGTGTATGTGTACTGCATCTCATCAGTAAACGGTATTGTGATATCGGCATGCATAAGTGGGTGCTCGTAAGTTGACGAGTTCACTGAACTCCCTCACCCTAGAATTTTCTATGTGGTTCTCAATAATCGAGTAGAGATATGTATGATATAGTTGTACACCATTAGTCCTTAAGACCTAGACATCACCGTGACTTCCATAGAAGACTAGATGTATCGTGACCGGTCTCTGAGTTCCACCGAAAGCCGCCCCAAGGGCCAGTGTTTGTGCAGTCCAAAATCTAGTGCGAGGTCTGTGCATTCTAGTCGGGGATTCGATCGCTAGAATAGTCTTGGATGTTCTGTGTGTTATCATAGTTTGTAATCTTTAAGTCTCTGGCCAGAGCTGACTAAGTGATGATTACAAAATTTGATTCTCTAAGTCATGCACGTACCGATTACAACACTTGAACGATCGCACAGTTATTGATCTACGAAGGAGGTCTAGATGAACCAATGCCTCTAGTTCAATCGGGACATATGAATCGAAGGGACCGTACTATACGTTAACTATATCACACGGTTCTTGCAGGTATGTCATTTGTATCTAGGGAATCATGATGCGTAGTTGCTAGACGCCAATCTTGATTCATTTGGTGATTAAGTTGAAACGAGCTTCATCTTAATTATAACACTAGGGACGAGTTTGAACATCAAAGAGTTGTGGACCCACGGCTAGCTTACACCTGAACCATCGAGGGTCGCACTACTCGTGCACTCGAGTTCTTTGAATAAACGGTCAAAGATAAAAATGTTTAATCTTCGCATAATTGGAAATCATGAATGAGAATAAGAAAAGGAAAAGACTAGGAGAACATCTTAGTGAACTTTCTAAATTGGGAATTTTCCAAATTTAGCAGGTCCACTGATTTAGGGTTTCCAGTTTTAGAAATTGGAAATCGAGAATTAGCATTCATAATGACGCGGACGTTTCAATGATTCCGAAAATATAATTGCTATAATTTTCCAATCATTGAATTATGAGAAACGAGCGAAGAAAGACTAACGAACTTAAGCTGTTGGGCCTGGTCCAACTTAAGCCAGTTAGGGCTTTTATACAAGACACTATAAATACAAGATTTATAGGTCTTGTAAAAACACACAAGACACAATAAACCCTAGCTGCTCACGCTTACGTCTGCTGCCATCTTCATCGCCGCCGTTGCCGCGTCGCCGAAAATCGGCGCCCACGCGCCGCTACTCCTCGGTAGTTCTATTCTTTTGTTTTATTCTTCCGTTTAATCTAAATTTTAAGTGTCTAGTTCCACGTAATTAGTAGAACTCGGTATACGAGGTAAAATCCGAGAGGAGGAAGACAAAGGAGTCAAACCGCCGAGAAGCACTCGCCGAACAGCCGTCGCACACGCCCTCACTTGCCGCCCGAAGACAACGCGTGATTCACACGCGCCGCCGCTTCCCGTGCATCTGTCGCCGCCGCTGCTCCCGACTGCAAGGATTGGTTTTTATGGCAGTTTGTTTCAATCCGAGAATTCACCTGTGACACCCATTTTCAAGTTATACCTAATTAGTATTTTAGAATATGATAGCGGAAGACTTTGAAATATATTAACCGGGAATAGAAAATCCCGACAAAATTTTTCTTTTAGAATCAGAGTAAGAGGTGTCCACATATTACCAAACAACATTCACTTAATCAATTTCACAAACTATGTATGCATGACTAGAGATTAAATCCCATTTTAGAAAAATGAGAAAATATTGGACATTTCGATCTATTAATTAAACCAATTAATAACTCTCTAACCGCTCATGAAAAACACTTGAAATTGTTACAACATGATCTAATAAGGACCTAGATAACCTAGTAAAAACAATTTGTAAATACCTTGAGCCATTTGAAAGGAATAATTAAAATGGTACAACTGTACAGTTTGAAAATTTAAAGTAGGGGAGTGATCTTTGAAAAATCATTATAAATTCCCTACTGTTTCAAAAATCATAACATTATATACTAAAGTACACTAGTAAGTTAGGATTTTATCCCAAGTGGAATAAATCTTTTTGAGTTAGAAAAACTTCGTATTTTGTTGTAAATACTACAATGACTCTGTTTTAGAGAAGAGTTGGTAAACAATTCGTAATTAATTCATGGCTTATCCAAATAATGCAAAACACCTATCAACGTGAGCTTAACAAATAGACCTATGATGCTGTAAAATTTCATGCAATAATGTATACAAGAGATAATTAACACAAATTATTAAACTACAAGGCAGAACACAACACATAACTAGCCGATGGGCATTTTATAAGGTTTTTAGGAAAACTTGCCCTAAAGTTACATAAGTTTTTGAGGAATTGTCATAACATATATCAAAATAGGTAATCTTAATCCTATGTCACATTACACATTATGCATCAATAGTAAGTTCCTCCAATAGGCGGAAGGGAACGATAATAAACACCTAAAACGGTGTTGAATGTCTTTAAGAGCAAAGTGTACAAATAAAACCACATTAGTATATTAAGAGCACCAAAAATCCACCATGCCTCCATATAAACTCTTCTCCCGATCCACGAACTCAACTTCAACCACGAACCTCGGGCTCGAAATCGGGTAATCCTACAAGCAATTCAACTCCTATATGAGTTTTTGAGACTCAATGAGAATTCCATAGAATATCAAATAAACTTAGACAAGGAATCATATAATCATACATATACATACATATACAAGTATACATATACCTCAATCACCATTTCTTTAAGGAAATTTACCGATTTACCTTTACCTTCTCGGTTTACCTCTTAGACCTTTTCGATTTACCTCTTAGACCTTCCTTTCATCATTTCATAAGGAATAAGAGGAGATCCCTTACAAGGGAGTCATTCTTTTACACATACATTCATTCATTTCAAGCAAGTTCACTAGGTGTGTGAGAAAAACATTTTTATTCGGATATCCTTTGGAAAAATCAAGTAAAACCATAGACAATAAGCCTTCATTTATTTGGAACCCGTTTCATAAGTGGAATCAAACCACACACTCTTCATCTCATTTTTTGGGTACCGGTCCCTCATACCCCGTGCTTATTCGATCTATGTTTTACAAGACTTTCCAATTTTAAAAACGTGCAAGTGAGGCTTGTACATAATTTCATTCAATTCAAGCAACTTGATTAGTTGTGTGAGAAAAACATTTTCGTTCGGATATCCTTTGAAAAATCAAGTAAAACCATAGACAATAAGCCTTCATTTATTTGGAACCCGTTTCATAAGTGGAATCAAACCACACACTCTTCATCCATTTTTGGGGTACCGGTCCCTCGTACCCCGTGCTTATTCGATCTATGTTTTACAAGATTTTCCAACTTTAAAAAAACGTGCAAGTGGAGTTAGTATATACTCTTCATTTCACATATTCAAAGTTAGCTTTCACATAAGCACACATATTTCCACATATTTCACAAAGGCACATAATTTAGTCACAAAATCACAAAAGCAAGTAAGACACATAACAACTCAAGCAAAGAACATAGATCACATATTTACACATATAGCAAAACAACTCAAAGCATTCGGTTATTTATAATTAGTATCTTCAAGTTTCATTAATTAAAGTTCAAGCCCTAGCCTCTTTCTCAAGAGACTTGAAGTTTTCTTTCAAGTAGCACCAAATTTCCATTTATTTCATTTTCTTTCCAAGATATTCGAACCATCAACAATTCAATCACACAAATTCCTTTTTTATTAATTTTGTCCGCTGTTTTTACTTCGTATATTATCTTATTACTCATAGATCATAAACCATGGATTGCAAGCTTCCTCGACCCGAAGGGAGTACACTTACAACCGGGTAGGTCGATATATATATACACATAGAAACATATACTTATATATATAGCACATATAGATTATAAATAAACCATGGATCAAGTACTTTCTTCGACCACGCAGGTTTACGAAAACCATGGATCGAGTTTCCTTAAGATCACGCAGGTCTAGTGTATATATATATATATACATACATAAAAATAAAATTACAATATTATTCTTAGTTCTTCAAGATTATATCCTTTAAAGCTTAGATTCTTACATGCATGGATGATCTAACAATAAACAAGTAAAGTACTATAACTTTCCAAAATTTCGGCCATTAAGAACAAAGAGGGTGAAAGAAGAAATAATATTGGTGAAGAATCACATGTAGCAAGAATATGAAATTCTCACCTAGTTTCTCTTGGGAATATGAAGGAATTGGTGGATTGAATAACCCACTACAGGAACCTTGCAGAAATTGTAAAGAAATTAGAAGAAAACATTAGGGAATTTTCGAAATTGAAAAAGGAAGAAGAAAAAATGAGAGCTTTCCTACACTTCTAGTTGAAGAACTTCTTTTTGGAAATGAGGAGAGATTTTGAGCTTCCTACACTAATAATACCGAAATGGAGAGAAGAAGAGAGATGATGTTTTCTTAAGAGCTTTAAGATATGGTGGAGAAGATGAAAATTCATTTGGGTGTTGGGTTCTATTTATAGAGTTTTGCAAGCATTTGGGGGTGTTCTTGGAATTTCCTCTTTAGGTGGGTTGGATTGGAGATGGTTCTATGGCTTGAGCTTGAGTAAAAATGGAGTCTTGGTGAGGGGATGGTGGTGATGGCCGAATTTAGTGATAGAGGAAGAAGAAAGAGAATGAGTTTCAAATGCTTAGGTGGAAAGAGAGAGAAAGTGGGTCTTGAATTAAAAGGTAAAGTGAAGTACCATTCTCAATGAAGAAGGTACAAGCCACTTAAGCCTTCAATTCTCCCAATTAATGAGTCTTTCTACATTAAAGAATTGTACACATGGAAAATAAAATTCATGTGTGTCTCCACATGGCCGAAAATTACAAGAAGAGTGGGAAAATTTTATTTCTAAGTTTATTCACTCATTTAATTATCTAATATGCATGAATTTATTCTTTTTCTAAAAATTTAGTGTATGCATAAATATAATCCAACTATCCAAATTAAATTCTAGAATGCAATAATCTAATTAAAATATGAAAATTTTCAATTAGTTATTTTTCGTGTGAAAATTTTCAAATATTCGATCATAATAAATCAACTAATCACATAATTTAAGTCACACATAAAATACATCAAGAATGCATGTTTAATTATGCTAGCTCATAATAAATTATCCTATTAGCACACATAAAATTTCTAAACGTAAAATCTACTTATAAAATATAAAACGAGTTATCCGAAAGGGCGAGGTGTCACAATCTCCCCCCCTTAAAGAAATTTCGTCCCCGAAATTTGTACCTTTCTTGATTAATTCCGGGTACCGACTCTCAATCTCATCCTTGAGTTCCACGTCGCCTCGTCCAGGGAGTGGTTTGTCCAAAGAACTTTGATAAGACGAATTTCTTTATTTCGGAGTTTCCTAACTTTTCGGTCTAGATTTGGGTGGGTTCTTCAATGAAGGATAGGTTTGGAGATAAGTCTACGGGTTCGATTTTGAGGACATGGTCGGGGCTAGAAAGGTATTTTCGGAGCATGGATACATGAAAGACATTGTGTATTCGAGATAGATGTGGTGGTAAGGCAAGGCGATAGGCTTGAGTACCAATTCGATTGAGAATTTCGAAAGGTCCAATATATCGAGGGCTTAGCTTCCCTCGTTTTCCGAATCGCATAATTCCTTTGAGTGGAGCGACTTTTAGAAATACGTGGTCGCCAACATTGAATTCTAAGTCTCGTCTCCTTTTATAATTTGCGTATTTTTGTTGGCGATCTTGGGATGACTTCAAGTAGTTTGTCACTTTCAATTAGGAGAAGGTTATAAGGATTAGGGTTTTAATATTTTTTGTTAACTGGTCTAGTTTAGCTAACGTAATTCATATGTCAAGATTATTATGTTAGTAAGCTACAGGGTGTATTATTGTTGGAATGATTCTTTTTTTTTTTTATCAAGTGATTTAGTCAACTAATGTGAGCCGATGTTGTTTTGTATCACTTCGACTCTTAAAAAAACAATTAACTAATATATTTCAGTTGATGTTTGTTAACTATATTTTTAACTAATGTTTGTCATATGCTAAAATTACTAATGTTAGTCAATTAACTTCAGTCAGCTAATGTTAGTTGTTCACACGATGTCATATATGGTTTTGCTTAATTACTTATATTAACATATCTTGAGATTATTAATGTTAATCAGCTGATCGTTGCGAGCTAATTTTCTTGAACTATTTGTTTACATATCCTGAGATTAATAATATCAGTGAGCTGATAGTTCTCAATTGATGTTTCATTTCCTAGATTATTCTATTACGCTTTATTTAGTCAACTAACTTTAGTCTAGTTAATGCTAATTATTTGGTTGATATAGTTGGTTAATATTGTAATTATGTGTTAAGTTGCAACTGCTGATTTGTGTTGGTTGTCACCTAAGTCAGCTGATTCCAAGTTAATGTCAGCCGATATTGCTAAAACAATCACCTAACCAACCAAATTAGTTGATCAAACGCCACTTAAGTCAAAAGGCGGTTGATTGGAGCTCGGGAGACCCATCGCCACAGTAAACCAAATCAACCAGCTAACCAGATTAGTTGATTGGAAGTTAGGCGACTCGCCTACATCACCCATTTAACTCAGCCAAGTAATCAAGCCAGGTGATCTCAAATAAGCTAATTAGAGTAAGTTGGTTAGAAGAACCAATGACCTGCCACCATGCCCCGCCCGCACCTCCAGGAATAATGTTTCAAATTTTACGTTTTATGTACCAATTTGTTCCTCTCTTAGAGGACTACAATTTAGTAGTTTTGTTTCATTGTTTTTGCCACTTTATGTTGTTTATAATCCCTTTATTCGCTCGACGCATTTTAGGGTTTGTTTGGGACTGTGAGTGAAATTGTAGCTGTGGAGATTTGGTAATCTGATGTTCTCTCAATCAAACAGGTGGCTGACTTTGGGTTTCACGTTGCCTAGGCCAGGTTAGGGTGGTCCCTGGCGGCGTTAGGGTTGTTCATAGGGTTGCGTAAATTCTAGGGGTGTTTTTGTTTTACCAAATTGCCCTACCAACCCGTCGCTCTACCGAACCCTACAGACTCTCTGCCAAAATATTTGTACCGAATTATTACCCTACCCTACCGCGCCGTACCGAAATGTTTTGGTAGGGTAACAACACTCAATATTATTAAAATGGTATTATCCTACCATAGCGAAATATTATTAAAAAATAATAATAAATAAAATTTAAATTTAATAATTAATTTTTTATATATAAAAAGTGAACATAGTATCCTAACTAACTACTATTAGTTAAAATTAGTTATACTCATTAGATATGTCAAAAATATTTTAAAATGTTTTCATTTTTTATAATATAATTGATCTTAAAAAAATTTAAGTTATAGTTTTATGTAAGAAATGTTTTATATTAGGTAAATTAAGTACATATATTTAGAATACATATATCTTAAATACTACTTTTCAACATTTTAAACATGTATATACTTTGAATTGCGTTGAAACAATGATATTCAATTTAGTCATCAACAGTAGATAACATAAATTGGTAATTACCATTACCATACCCTACCGTACCGAAATTTTGGTATACAGAAGTTTTTGGTAGGGCAATGGTAATGGATTTTCGGTAATGGTAGTAATTCGAGGGGTTTGGTACGGTTACCCTAAAAAACCGCACCCCTAGTTAATTTAAAGGGGGTCGTGTTAGGAAAAAGCCTATCTCCTACCAGCAGGTGTTTATGGCCAGCAACAACAATATTCTTCATCTTTGTCGCGATAGGGCATCAATACTAGCAGCGTACAAATCAGATCTTCAACGTTATTGATGTAAGGAAGCGTTGGTTCCACGGTGGCGCTAGGGATGCCATCGCTGCTCTAATATTGTAACATGGTGGGGGTTACACAAGGATTCAATTTAGATGAATTTACAGTCATCTGCCGCCGAAATTTGAACAATCACAAAGGGCATAGAGACTTCCAGCCGTAACATCTCAGCTCTAGATAAATGATCCTTCAAGTTTCATTGCGTTTTCACAAACATGAAACCAACTCCACCTTCCTATAGAGCGGTTGTTCATTGCCAACGGTCAATATCACCTCTAGTCTTTTATGTTCATCAACAAACCATTGGATCCATCATAGAATGAGAATGTAAAAAGATTCTAATTTTCTCTATGTCCGACACTTATAAACTCTTATAGCCACTTAGTCATTTGGTTATCGGGAAGTTTTCTTATGGAATCCTAAACTATGAGATAGTTTACATATTTCTTATCGGTTTAAAAATTCGAGACAGTTTGAGGTGTATAAGTTAAACTGCCGTCATATTTTGATATCCTTTGAAATGGATCTCGATTTCATCAATATTCTACCTTAAATTAGTATGGCGCTTCGAAGGTCTGAATATGTGAGTGTTTCGTTGGTTTCTATTTTCTAATCCTCATAGGGAGTTACCATTCGCTCCAATGTGAATTTGAAATCTAGAATTTCCAGTGCATATGTTTGAGAAGGTGGCTCTTTTCCAATTCGGAAGCTTAATTGGTCGTCCAATACAGTAGATCCTTCCACATCAAATCAGTTCCATATTATTAATGCTCGAATTTGTGTTTAAATAAACATGACGAAAGCAAGGAAGTAAGAGATCTCCCTCGTGGTTGAAGCGGAAGATTTGTCACCGTCATTTTGGAACATAAGATCCTCTAAGTTAGTATCCAATGACTCTTTCCAAATTACTTATCGTTCGAATGTACATACGGATTGATATTCAGATCTGGGGTTAGTCAGAAGTTATGCTTCCGAAGAACACATTGAGTAGAAGACAAGTTTAATAAATGTCTCCCATGAGGAATAATGTAAAAAGTTAACAATAGCCCATTTGATTCCTTGAATTCAAGAAAGTGTTGATTTGTATCAATATTGGATTCTTAAAGAATATCACGTTACTAACTATGAAACTGAAAGACAAAGTTATAGGAAGTTGTGCCGATCTAAGTCTTCTTGTATACCCTAAATACATTAAGAGTCTCGCGTTTATTTTAGTATAGAAATTCCAATGCTATTTCAAAGTGAGAGGAATTCAAGTTACTAGTGCGACTTCAATAAAGATTTATTCTAATTGGAGGACTCATTTAAAGAATATTAGTGACAATAAGATTCTTGATAAACATGTGATTCATTCCTAGATCTTAGAATAAATAGTCATTTATGTAGATGCAAGTAGATGGTGTAGGGCTATTAGAATCTTAATGGAAATGAATGGACTATGAAGAGTGGTAACCT